>JANRMT010050191.1:0-14395 GCA_026402145.1 Polypterus bichir lapradei | reverse complement strand
CCACCCGCCTTAACTGTCAATCCCCCACAAACACAGTCTCTCGGAATTTGCATAAGCACACCCCTTCACCTGCAATTTTAACTTAGTTACAAAGTGATCAAAACTCTCGTTTATATCCTGCGTTCTCTCATTAAACCTGTATCCCGCATTACCCATGGGCATGAAAAACGCCAGCGGCAGCCTGTCTATTAACTTAATTTAAAGTTTAGGTTTATACCTTGCTTTGTTTCCGAAGTAGCTGCAATGATGAATATGGTAGTATATGTCACTCGCTCGCAATTATATAATGCATATTTTCTTCAGCGTATTTTGGAGCTCTTCCTGGTTTTCTACATAGTGCGTTGACAGTCAGTTCACGTGATTACGTAGGCGGCGTGATGATGTCACACGAAACTCCGCCCCCACGGCGGTCAAGCTCAACCCCATTACAGTAAATGGAGAAAAATACCTTCCAGTTATGACCATTACGCGTAGAATTTCGAAATGAAACCTGCCCAACTTTTGTAAGGAAGCTGTAAGGAATGAGCCTGCCAAATTTCAGCCTTCTACCTACACGGGAAGTTGAAGAATTAGTGATGAGTCAGTCAGTCAGTGAGTGAGTGAGTCAGTGAGGGCTTTGCCTTTTATTAGTATAGATAAGCAGATAAATAAATAAGTAAATAAATAAATAAATTACCAATAGGGCATCATGTAGCTCTATACACTGTCTTCATTTAGGATGCATATGTACTTAGAAAGAAGCTCCTCTTCAGGCTATCTGAGCTGGTCTTCAGGCAGTGTTTTCCTGAAAGGGGCATGGACAAGAGGCCATTACTGGGGATTGTTGGTATCTCTGACAATTTTCTTTGCCCTGGTCTGACATCACTTGCTGTAGTTGTCCTAGAAGTTAGAGAGTGCACACCAAGTGATGCGTTCACATGACTGGTGGATATGTAAAAGTCCTTTAATGTCTCGAGGGGCAGCCTAAAATCCCTGAGGCATCTGAGATGGTGAAGATGTTGTAGTGCCTTGGTGTGATGTGGACACAGGTATCTGAAACTGCTTACCCTCTTCACCTGAGTGCTATTAACACTGAGGGGGTGGTAGTGCCTGTTCCAGGTCAGAAATTGACTGATGACACTCAAGATCTAAGAATAAAAGTAAAGCACAGTGCATACAAAAGGTTTTTACATTTTGTTAGTTTGCAACATTGAGTCACAGTGGATTTAATTTGGAATTAATTAACAGAAAAAGATTCTTCAATGACAAAGTGAAAAAATATTTCTGCAAAATTAGTTAAGTTAATTTCAAATATACAACACACGTTGATTGTATAAGTATTCACCTCTTTCAAGTCAGTATTTAGTAGATACTAGCAGCAGTTCCAGCCTTGAGTCTATTTGCACTAGTGTCATTCAGCTTTGCACAACTGGACAGTGCCATTTTTTCCCATTCTTCTTTTCTCTATCAGTTTGCATAGGTATTGTGAGTGAACATCTTTTTTTTAAGTCCAGCTACAAATTTTGAATTAAGTTGAAATCTGGACTTTGACTTGGTCACTCCAGAACATTAATTCTGTTGTTTTTATTTAATTCCTGTGTGGCTTTGGCTTTATACTTGGGGTTGTTGTCTAACTAGAAGACAAATTTCCAAAGGTGCATGTTTCTTACAGATTATATCCAGTTTTTATCCAGGATTTCTCAGAATTTTGCTGCATTCATTTTCTCCAATACCCTCACATACTGTATATTCCAGGCTGTGCTGTTGAGAAGCCTCCCCAGAGTATAATGCACCACAAGCATGTGTCACTTTGGAAATGGTGTGCTTTTGACAGCATGCAGTGTCATGGCATTTAATAAGACTATAGAATTTTCTTCCAGCTGAATTCATAGTCTCCCAAATGCCTTCTGGCAAACTCTAGCCAAGATACATATTGATTTTATAACACTGGCTTTTCCTTTGCCATTCTCCCAAAAAGCAACAACTGGTGAAGCATCTGTAGCTTGTAACACTTTCAGAATTCTCATAGGTCTCTTGGTGGCCTCCTTCATTAGCCTTCTCCTTGGATGAACACTCCGTTTTAATGGACGGACTGCTCTAAGCAGATTGACAACTGTGATATACTCTTTTCATTTCTTATTGATTGATTTAATTGTCCCCATCCCCTGACTTGTGCTTTTCAATCACCATTTCATAGAGTTGCTTGTAGTGTCCTTTTACCTTCATTGTATAGTTTAGGCTGCAATACTGATTGACCACAAGTTGAACATTCCAGATAAGGAAATATTGTAAGTTCTTCTTAGATGTTTCATAACCAAAGTTCTCTGCTCTGAAATATTTAAGTAAACAATAAATATGAAACTGCGACGGGCTGGCGCCCTGCCCAGGGTTTGTTTCTTGCCTTGCGCCCTGTGTTGACAGGGATTGGCTCCAGCAGACCCCTGTGACCCTGTAGTTAGGATATAGTGGGTTGGATAATGGATGGATGGATAAATACAAACATTTTTTAATAGTTATATATTAAGCTTGAGGCTTTCAGTTAACTGTAACTAAACTTAAGACAGGAAATAAGGGAATGTGCTTAAAAATGTTAATCATCTAAGAAACTATACTTCATATGCATTTTATATTTATAGATTAAGTATAAAGAAAAAGGGAAATAATGAAAATGATTAGAGAATTACCCTATAGCAAAATTTCCTTTTAAACCTACAGGAAGTTAGAAATGAAAACATGTTTTGAAACAAACTTTTTCTGAAAATTCAATTTAGTAGAATTGATTGAGTCAGGCATTCCATTCTCAAATCAGGAGAGAAGGGACAAAGTGTCATTGTCATTGAATTATCATATGACCATTCTTTTTCTTTGTATTTTAGCTAATTTATAGTGGTTATACAATACTTAGAAGGTAATTTAACTAAAATTTTATATTATTCTCATGTAGTCTTCTCAAAAATATTTTAGGTACGGTAGATATTGATGAAGGGCGGCACGGTGGCGCAGTGGTAGCACTGCTGCCTTGCAGTTAGGAGACCTGGGTTCGCTTCCCGGGTCCTCCCTGCGTGGAGTTTGCATGTTCTCCCCGTGTCTGTGTGGGTTTCCTCCCACAGTCCAAAGACATGCAGGTTAGGTGGATTGGAGATTCTAAATTGGCCCTAGTGTGTGCTTGATGTGTCCTGTGATGGGTTGGCACCCTGCCCAGGATTGGTTCCTGCCCTGTGTTGGCTGGGATTGGCTCTAGCAGACCCCCGTGACCCTGTGTTAGGATTCAGCGGGTTGGAAAATGGATGGATAGATATTGATGAAAAAGGAGCTGTATTGTCCTTAAGAGTTAGAATTATTACAATATTTTATATAGCATATAATAATTATGTGATGACAGACTTATGTGTTTCTTATTCCTTTGTGTTAAGGGCACCTGAACATATCCTGACAATGCTAGACTCCAGGCAGGGACTAACCCTGGGTGTGGCATCAGGTTGTTGCAGGACTAACTTAGGCAAAGGCCCATATTCATACTGGGCCAAGTTCAGATAGCTTTAGATATTACTGTTTACATTTAGATAAGGTGTAATATTAGTGGAATTATATTTACAAATCATTTTAAATCACTCACTGTCCATTAGCACCTTTGTGAGAAAGTAGTGTAGTAGTTGCCAGAAAGCGCACCACAAGCGGGATTGGAAAGCAGGCATCTTTTAAGCTTGTTAAGGGGGCGGGGGCCGAGGGACTTGGTGTTGATGCTTGAATGGCAATTGCCTCCCTTGACAGAGCACTAGAGAGCACTTTGATCATATCTCCTAGTTGCTGAAGGCATCAGCCCTGATGCGTGGCCGCGAGTGAGCCTCAGATGTGCTCTTTGGCAGTTCATACTTATTTTCTCAATAATTCTAGGCTGCTGAACTAATTAGATTCAAAATCTGAAGAGCTTCTTGTTAAGGTAAATTTTAAGCAACTGGTTATTGGACCTTACACACTGGCAGATACAAATTCTCTGCACTAATGTTTTGTTGAAAATCAGTAATTAACAGTTAGTTAACTGTGTCCAGTAGACACTTTCAACATTCCACACTGCCTTAATGATTTGAATGAAAGAAATAAGGACACAAAGTCCTTCCCTCTGGCATTTTATGCTGGTCCTACATTAAATACATTAATTACAGCAGTGGGCGGCACAGTGGTAGCACTGCTGCCATACAGTAAGAAGACCTGGGTTCGCTTCTTCCCTCCTCCCTGTGTGGAGTTTGCATGTTCTCCCCATGTCTGCGTGGGTTTCCTCTGAGTGCTCCGGTTTCCTTCCTCCCTTTGAGTTCTGATTTTAGATTTGATGACAGAGTGTACTGTTTGCGGTTATGAAATTTTCCCAGTTTCCTGGCTCATGTTTTATTGTTCACTCCCTTATTAATTCATTTTCTAGCCTCTCACATTCTGTCAGGACATCAGGTAAACTGGTTTGTTGTTTATTCAGTTCACTTAGCTTCTGTAGTTTAAGGCATTCTTTTTTATCATGGTGCCAGAAAGTGGTGATGACCTGATTCAGTGTTGCTTGGACATTAAAGTAAGAATTTCACTGTACTTTGTCCATGTGATAATACAACTACTACCACCACCACTACTACTACTACTTTCTAGCTAACTTTATAACTTATACTCAAACCATATAAGAACTTTCTGCTGTTACATGATAGCACTTTATATGCACAATCAAATGAAAATGTGTACTGTCAACATATGACACAAAATAATAAGAACTGCTAACCAACTAGATAACATTTTGAAATATATTTTATTGTAACAGAATGCATTTGTTAATACAGGAGACTCATGCACTGAGGTGCATAATCTTATTATTTGATCATATCTGTCCTCTACCCTAATCTAATGGATATGCCTGTGTATTTTGTTAATTTGTTAAGGGCTGCTGAGAAATTAAGTCTTCTGCTCTCTTTATGTTCCATGTTTACATTAATGCTTCATATGTATGAGCTTCCCATTTAATGCAAGTAATATTTTATGGTAATAAAGTAAGGCTCTAGAGAGCAGCAACCTTCTACTCATGTTACTATACAATTTAGAGTATTAACTTAATGGAACTCTTTCCTGTACATATGTGTTTCTAACTTGAGAAAACAGTGAGATTTGGAGACTCATCCCTTTTAATTGGCTGAAGCTCTTAATGAGAGAAGATGCAAAGGAACACAATAGGCCACTGTAGGTATCTACCAAGGAATGATCAATGTTTGCAATAAGGTGCGTTCGCATTCTCTCTCTCTCTTTCTCCGTTGTTCTCTGTATCAGGCACACTATCCCTACCACCTTCCAGGTCTTTAGATTGACATTTCCATATTTTGGAAGCTATTGACAAACTGGTGAATAGAATCTGGTCACGGATTCAGTTTCTTATTCTGGGTCCATGAAGACATCACATCCTAGAAAATGGACTAAGTTACTATCTTCACTTCCCTCCCCTCACCCAGTTGTCCACATTATTTTCATTCCATTCAAAGGTAGCTGTGCTAATAGATGTTTGTTTACACACTGACATGGAAAGAATTCGGGAGATTTTATTGCCTGAACAGGTGCACTGCTAGGAAGGGAACTGAGCAGCAGAAACAAACTGTATAGTCCGGTTTATTGAGCATCTTGAAATTACTCCTAGCAATTACACAAAAGTCAATCTAGAATAAGAATTTGTTCTGCCTATGAGTAAGGCATCAGAAGTAGTTATGAAGTGTCCTACACCTACTCCCACTGAGTAGTATGAGTTCACATTTGAGAATATCATGATTTTATGGCACACCAATCTGCCAAACGGCACTGATGATGACTTTTGTAGTTTTCTGATACTAGTGTTAAAGAAAACAGTAACAGCAATAATAATAAATATTCAAAGAAGCAGTAGTAGTAGAAGAAGAAAAGCATCATAAGCTAGGATATTATGCCAAGCTGCATGTAATTTTTGCCACTTGGGAAGAACATCAAGAATAATATTGTGATGAGCATTGAGATGCTACTTGACTTTTGACCTCACCTTGCTTACCCTGACCATAAGGAATTTGGTTATATGTGCAGCACTTGAAGTCAACTGGTTGAGCCAGAGTATTCTGTTTTAGTGGCTGAGTAGCAGCACTTCACACACCGTCAGCCCCCACCCTTGCTTTATCAGCATGCTTGAAACATTCCAACTCTTTCATGTAATAACTGTATATCAGTGTGCTTAATATTCTGAGCCCCTCCTTTTCAACTCAATCAGAAAATTGGTTGCAATCTACACCAAATTATGAACAGGTCTAGGATGTTGGCAAACACAATAGAGTACCAGCAATTATTTGTTTCCACGTCAAGCACTGTATATCTGGGTAGCATCTTAATTATACCAGCCCATTGCATGACATGGTTCAGGGATAACTGTGAGCTTCTTGACTGGTCAGCCAGTTCATATTGAAAAGTGTCCATCACTAAATATCCTGCCATTGTTAAAACCTGTAATGGAACAGTGATTGTTTGATTTCTGCATGATGGTCCCTGTAATGTGGTCTCCAGTACAGTAAATAACTCTACAGTAAGTCACTTTGTAAACTAGTCATCGTCATAAGCTAAAAAATCACCATGATTCCTGATAGCTTATCATTGATTATATCCTCCAAAAGAGCAAATACTTCCATTACCAATTACGGCATACAACACACAGCAAACCCTTTTTATAGACAGAATAGACAGGCCACCCACTAAGACCATTACTGTTCAACGAATGCATTAGGTAGTACAGTATTACTAACACTGAAGACTGCTGTATTGAGAGAACCGTGGCAGCCAGGGTTTGCTCAATGTCTTGAACCTGAGGCTGTTGCTAGTTATAAATTAAGATGAGCCAGTGCAATGAGGGCACATACAATGCAGAGGGTTGGTGCAAAAATGCATAAAGTTTTTAATTACTCCGTGCTCTCTAAACAATAAATAAAGTGCAGCCAATAACCCCAAGTAATAAAAAAACAATGTTCATCTGCAGAATAATGACCACAATAAATAATTCAAATCCATCTAGGAAATCATGTGTCTGGAGGTGATCACCAATCATTTTGTAGTGGCTCTTACACTGTCTCCCCAGCTCACCCCTGGTGGGTCTTCCCAGTTGGTGGGCTGCGGGGCATGTTCTCAGTGGTCATACCCTGTGGCATCACTAGCACAACTGGATAAAGGCTAGCATCACTGACCTCTCAGTATCCACGTTGCTATATAATTACCAAACTGTCTTCTGTGTTTTTAATGAATTTTTTGTGTGTTTAGAATCTAGTTTTCTTGGCACATTTCTCGGTTAGTGTGTTTGGCTTTGCTCTCTTTGGTATTATTGACTTTGGTAATGACTTCTTTTGATTTTTTAATAACCCATCTCCTGGTCTGTGTTTCTGTACTGTATCTGCCATGGTCTGGCACAATAATGTAAATCTGAATTTACAGCTTTGATCAGACTTGATACAATTGCAAAATTTGGAAAAAGTTAGAATTTACACTATAGTCTAATCTTTACCCAGTTTGCCGAAGTGTGATGGCTTTCCAAGTGTGCATTGTTACACCCTTAGTATTAGTTGTAGTTTTGTATATGTACAGAGTACATTAAAATTTTTACTTGCATGTCAAACCAACATGCAACACATTGCCTCACTCCAGCACCATTTAAAGCTAAACTGATTTCTAGCTTGACTGATGATTTGGCTGTGTATGGACAATTTTTTGGCCTATCCCTGCCTTGAGACTTACATGGCTTTGTTCTCCGGACATCCGAGTTGTCTGCGTCTTCACTTAACCTGTGGACCGGTAGGATATTTATTTGGTTCGTGTTTGTTTGGTCCCTACTGTCGCTCGCTATCCAACCTGCGATAATCCTGCTCCAGTAATCTGCTACCGAGCTACTCTGACTCCACTTTCACCTGTCCGAGCCTCCACTAACTGGCCTATATCTCCACTGAGATATCATATTCCTCCCCCGTTGGAGATACATCCACCTTGGGTCCCACCAGAGTATCCAAGCTGACAGTTCAAAAATAATAAACTCCATCTGGTGCAGTTCTCGATGTCCTTGATGTAATTTAGGCAGAGTCGCTGACCACAGTGTGTTACCCAGCCTAGCCCGGTCAGCTAACACCGTTGCTAAATGCGAAAACGCCATTGTTAACTTCAGTCTGCTGAACACCCGCTCACTCGTGAGCAAGGGGCCTCTCATCCATGATCTCCTCACTGATCGTAAGTTTGACTTTTTCTGTCTAACTGAGACATGGCAACAACCCCATGACTTTTCAAAACTTAACGAATCCACTCTCCCGATGTTTGTTTACATCTCTCAACCCCATGGCTCTGGCCATGGTGGAGGACTCACGTTAATGTATTGTGAGAATTGGAAAGTCTTGCCGTTGTCTGTTCCTGCCTTCAGTTCTTTTGAATCTCTTGTATGTCAATTAAATGGACCTATTCCTACTTTTATTGCAACTGTTTACTGGCACCCTAAACCAAATAACGATTCTCTGAACGACTTTGCTGTTTTCCTTATACACTTATCTACTGTTTCATCAAAAATAATACTTCTCTGGGATTTCAATATACATATGGATAATATCAATGTCCCTATTACTAGAGACTTTACATACTGCCTTGAGAGTTTTGGATTCCAGAAACATACTGATGTTCTTACTCATTCCAAAGGACATATCTTGGACTTGATTTTCTGTTCTGGAGTTACCCTGCTTGATTGTACTACAGATGAATTCCCCATAACTGATCACTTTCTTATTTCATTCAATGTTAATCTTGCACTTTCCAACACTAAGCTTTCCCGTCTCATGTCTTTCCATAATATTAAGAATATTAACTTAGACTCTCTTTCCTCTAGTATTAATTCCTTTAAGGACATTGATATTTTATCCACTCCTGAAGAACTGGTCTCACACTACAACACTGGACTTAATGGTATTCTTAACTCTGTCGCTCCATTAAAAACTAGATCTGTTTCTTTCTCCTTTTCTGCTCCCTGGTTCACACCTGAACTTCGGCTTTTGAAAGCCAAAGGCCGGCAACTTGAACGGTTATATAAAAAAACTGGATTCTTTGTTCACAAAGAGATGTACAAAAACCATATACTTTATTACAAGGACTGCACTGCCCAAACTAAATCTAACTATTATACTCTCATTATTTCTTCCAATGAAGGAAACACCAAGTCATTGTTTTCACTACTTAACAATATCACACAACCCCCGGATTCTTTACCTTCTCATCTTTACTCAACTGAATTTTGCAATTCCCTTATGTCCTTTTTTAATGAAAAAATCCAGAAGATTCATCAGTCTGTCTGTATGGATTCCTCCAGTACTTCATTTGAATTTCACCCAACAACTCACTCATTCTCCGCTTTTTAGCTTCCTGCTTTCTCAGAAATCTCAGATCTTGTCTGTAAGTCTAAGCCATCCACCTGTCAACCGGACCCCCTCCCTACAGTTCTAGTCAAAGCCTGCCTCCCCTCTCTGGTCCCCCTTATCTCTGCTATAATCCACTCTTCTCTCACTGCTGGTACTGTTCTTTCATCCTTTAAAACTGCTGCAATAACCCCAATACTGAAAAAACCTGGTGCCGATCTGACTAATTTCAGTAATTTTCGTCCTATTTCTAATCTACCCTTCATTTCCAAAATTCTTGAAAAAATAGTGGCTATTCAACTTCATACTCATTTATCTCAAAATAATCTGTATGAACAGTTCCAGTCTGGTTTTCGTCCCCCCCACAGTACAGAAACGGCACTTATAAAAATTACTAATGACCTCCTTATGGCAGCTGATTCTGGTTTAATCACTATTCTCATCCTCCTTGATCTGAGTGCAGCCTTTGAACTATTTGTCACACTATTCTTCTCAATAGATTATCTTCAATTGGCATTACCCACACTCCTCTAGATTGGTCCAGATCCTACCTCTCAGGCCACACTCAGTTTGTTCAGCTTAAAACTTTCACATCCCAACCCACCGCTGTTACTTCAGGTGTGCCCCAGGGCATATATATATGCTCTCTCAACATTTGTATGACTATAAATTAGCCTGCCATAAGTTAGCATGATTGATTATATGTTTCTACTTTGCTTCAGCGTCTTCACTCCTCCAGACACACAGAAAATAGATGAACGGTGTAAAGACAAAGAAAGGGACAAAAGGTAAAGGACAATGATAATACTGAGAACTGTATGTGAAAGGAGGAAACTCACCAGGTTATTTGAAGCCACTCTGCTTCCTGCAGGTGCTGGTTCAAACTGAACGCTGACTTCCGTTAGTGGTATTTCATTAAAGTTTGAATGACAGCTCTAAGTGATGTCACAACCTCTGGGGAGGAAAGACAGATTAGGAACTGCACAGCACCCTTTAATCTTACCCTGTGTTTCCTATACTAAGATCGTGCATGTAAGGCATTTACCCAGCTCATGCATTTCACAATAGTTTCAGATAGCTGTGCCCATGTTAATATACTGTACAGGTATATTTTACTTGAATATTCAGGTGTTTTATGATGGTTGGACATTGAATTTCACTACATTCTGTTCACATGACAGTCCTACTACTATCACAGAGATGAACTGGAATCGTTGTAATGTAGGCAGTTGCAGGGAGCCTGAGCCTGTCCTCTTGTGCATACACACAATGTACTGTGTTGTTTAGTTCAATACTGAAGAATGCTGCAATTTAAATCAAGCAATTTTCACAAAAGCAATATGATTTATTTTTATTCTATATATGGTTTTACATAGGTTTTGAAACTAAGGGCACACAATTATACCAACGGCAATACGCCTGCATCATATATCACTCTGTCTCTGACTACCAAGTCAGATGTTTTCTTTATTTTTAATATATTCTGGTGTGTGTTCAGACTATAATTTCTATCTATCTATCTATCTATCTATCTATCTATCTATCTATCTATCTATCGATCACTGCCACCCTTGAATTTCACACATATCACATTGTACTACTGTCATTCCACATACTTTGTGTGCACTAGCTCTTGTAACTTTCCAGCACTCACACCATATCTCTCAGATCAGCTCTGAATGCTGAATTTTCCTTTCATTTCTAGAATATTCAACTTATTATTAATACTGGATATACTGGATTGCTTCAGTTAGAGAGCTGCTGCTTTCTGTTAATTTCTTGAATTCAGTTCTGTTTGGGAGGATGGGTTCTTCTTTGTTCTGCCCCTTAATGACTAAAATGATTATACTGGCCATACTGGTCAGTCCGGGAGAAGAGTTGAAAAAAATTCCAGTTCTCTGCTGACCTGAAAAAGAAGGGGGTGTTGAGTTCAGATGTTATTACATATTTCTTTGGTGTTGTACCTTGAGCTCCATGTAGGGAGAAGGGAACACAAATTGTGACAGAACAGTATTTACAGTAGATTCAGAAAGTATTCAGACCCCTTCTCTTTCTGCACACCTAATTGCATTGTAGATTTTATTTAAAATTGACAAAATTGCAATTTTTGCCAACCAATCTACGCTCAATAACCCAAAATGACAAAGCGAAAGCTTGTTATCCGAAATGTTTGCAAATTTATTAAAAATCAAAAACTAAAACTTGTCATTCATACACCAGGCCTATCTGGAACCCTACCAATTATCAAAGAGATCAAAGAGGGGGGTGCAGGATGCCACAGCACATGCAAAACTGCTGCTTATAGATTTTTTGTCAACTTTTAATACAATTCAATCCACATTTTAGTTGAAAAACTCATAAAGTCTGTTTGCACCCCAACTTGGTGGGGTGGATTCTAGACTTTTTAACTTACAGAACACAAAGAGTGAGTGTTAATGGACATTTTCTGATAGCCTCAATATATCTATTAGTATATGTATTAGTACACCTCAAGGGTGTGCCCATCACCTCTTTTGTTTATTTAATATGAATATGAACTAATGAAAAATGTCTTTAAAGTGATGAACAAGGAAGATGAAGGATTTTAGTATCTGGTGTCATGAATATCTGATGCCAAAATGAAAAGAAGGCATTTTTGTTGGTCCACAAATGAGACACATGACAATTGATTTGAAGATAATCACATGAAGGGCACTGAAGGATGTTGTTGAGAATTGTCTTGTCAAGAAGAGAGCACCAAACTGCTCTCAGGGGCACAAAACCATCAAGTGAAAGTTTTTTACCAGGACATTTAAATGATAGAAAAGCAGTATGAGGGCAAGTGGAATCCATCATTGCTTGCTGACTATTGTAGGACACTCAAACAAGTATGAGATGCTGAGTACAAATGAAAACCAGTAGCAAAACATTTTTAGCTCAGTTGAACTAATGCTATGTGTCAGCATTATTAAACAATTAAATACAGTGCATCCGGAAAGCATTCACAGCGCATCACTTTTTCCACATTTTGTTATGTTACAGCATTATTCCAAAATGGATTAAATTAATTTTTTTCCTCAGAATTCTACACACAACACCCCATAATAACGTGAAAAAAGTTTACTTGAGGTGTTTGCAAATTTATTAAAAATAAAAAAACTGAGAAATCACATGTACATAAGTATTCACAGCCTTTGCTCAATACTTTGTCGATGCACCTTTGGCAGCAATTACAGCCTCAAGTCTTTTTGAATATGATGCCACAAGCTTGGCACACCTATCCTTGGCCAGTTTCGCCCATTCCTCTTTGCAGCACCTCTCAAGCTCCATCAGGTTCGATGGGAAGCGTCGGTGCACAGCCATTTTAAGATCTCTCCAGAGATGTTCAATCAGATTCAAGTCTGGGCTCTGACTGGGCCACTCAAGGACATTCACAGAGTTGTCCTGAAGCCACTCCTTTGATATCTTGGCTGTGTGCTTAGGGTCGTTGTTGTGCTGAAAAAGAACCGTCACCCCAGTCTGAGGTCAAGAGCGCTCTGGAGCAGGTTTCCATCCAGGATGTCTCTGTACATTGCTGCAGTCATCTTTCCCTTTATCCTGACTAGTCTCCTAGTTCCTGCTGCTGAAAAACATCCCCACAGCATGATGCTGCCACCACCATGCTTCACTGTAGGGATGGTATTGGCCTGGTGATGAGCGGTGCCTGGTTTCCTCCAAACGTGACACCTGGCATTCACACCAAAGAGTTCAATCTTTGTCTCATCAGACCAGAGAATTTTGTTTCTCATGGTCTGAGAGTCCTTCAGGTGCCTTTTGGCAAACTCCAGGCGGGCTGCCATGTACCTTTTACTAAGGAGTGGCTTCCGTCTGGCCACTCTACCATACAGGCCTGATTGGTGGATTGCTGCAGAGGTGGTTGTCCTTCTGGAAGGTTCTCCTCTCTCCATAGAAGACCTCTGGAGGTTTGACAGAGTGACCATCGGGTTCTTGGTCACCTCCCTGACTAAGGCCCTTCTCCCCCGATCGCTCAGTTTAGATGGCCGGCAAGCTCTAGGAAGAGTTCTGGTGGTTTCGAACTTCTTCCACTTACGGATGATGGAGGCCACGGTGCTCATTGGGACCTTCAAAGCAGCAGAAATCTTTCTGTAACCTTCCCCAGATTTGTGCCTCGAGACAATCCTGTCTCGGAGGTCTACAGACAATTCCTTTGACTTCATGCTTGGTTTGTGCCCTGACATGAACTGTCAACTGTGGGACCTTATATAGACAGGTGTGTGCCTTTCCAAATCATGTCCAATCAACTGAATTTACCACAGGTGGACTCCAATTAAGTTGCAGAAACATCTCAAGGTTGATCAGGGGAAACAGGATGCACCTGAGCTCAATTTTGAGCTTCATGGCAAAGGCTGTGAATACTTATGTACATGTGATTTCTCAGTTTTTTTATTTTTAATAAATTTGCAAAAACCTCAAGTAAACTTTTTTCATGTTGTCATTATGGGGTGTTGTGTGTAGAATTCTGAGGAAAAAAATGAATTTAATCCATTTTGGAATAAGGCTGTAACATAACAAAATGTGGAAAAAGTGATGCGCTGTGAATACTTTCCAGATGCACTGTACACTAAATTCAAAAAAGGTTAATATCATGTTTCTCCAAATGCGTACATGAAGCAATAAATCTGAAATTAAATCTGTGTTCAATTTAAAGCTGTCAATCGTAATTACCAAAAATGTTTCAGGAAGAAAAACGTTTTTAAAAAATTGTCTAGTGTATCTTATCCACCTTAAAAAAGGACACATGTCCATGTGTCTGTTTATCTGTGTGTTCGTCTTGTTGCTATGTCTCTGTCATTACAACAGATAGTGCATCAAAAATATTTTGTGTTAATAAAATGCATTTCATTTGTCATTCCAACAGATGGCACATCACAAACATTAACACTGCTTTTACATATCCCATATCAAATGGAATAACAGAGACATATGCATGTCGTAATAAAATGCATTGCGTTTGTCATTCCAACAGAGGG
>JANRMT010050181.1:14467-25369 GCA_026402145.1 Polypterus bichir lapradei | reverse complement strand
TTAAATATCCAATAGAAATATAACCCTATAGGTGTTTTTAACCCTAGATAGAAGTAATGAGTTTTAACTAAGGTCACAAAAGATGATAACTATAGATATCTAAATAAATATTAGGGGAAACTATATATAACAAATAAACTGAGCCAGATACCTTAGAAATGATAGAAATTATCTATTTTACATCATTAGAAGGTATTTTCCATTATCTTATATGGCACCATAAATCTTTGGTGCTTTCTAAATTCTCCTTAGAATATCTCGAAGCCCCAATACTTTTTGGTAAATAGAGATCCTAAAGATATAGTTACAACAAAAAATGTATAAATATTCTACAAGATAATTGTGCATGACCCTAGAGTATTATATATGATCTCCCATAGGATTACATGGAATTTAAGACCTCTAGGGGCTTTCTATGTAAAATAATTTTAAACATGAGGCCCTGGGGCCTCATTTATAATGCCGTGCGTAGAATTTGCACTATAACATGGTGTAAGCACAAAAGCCGAAATGTGCTTACACACAGAAAAATCCAGATGCAGGAATCTGTGCGTACTCCAACTTCCACGTTCTTCCGCTCCATAAATCCCGGTCAGTGTGAAAAGTAACGCTCGTGCACGCACTTCATGTAATGCCCCAACTTGTCCCACAATTACGCCTCTTTGAATATGCAAATCAACATAAATCGCCCTTAAGCTCAGCCTTCTGTGAAAAGACAATGGGAAAAGCACCGGGGAAAATATAAGAATTTCACAGAATACCAAATGGAGGCAAAGGAAAAACATACTATTTGTTCAAATAAACCGTGGTATAATCAACAAAAGGAAGTTGATCGAGTGACATAGCGTGTTGGAGAAACTTGAAAGCTCACGTTCACAAAGTCGCACAGTGCCGGAAATAAAAAACAAGTCACGTATCAAAGTTGTCGTGAAAAGGTGAGTCGTAGCCCACCGTCTGAGTGTCATATGAAAGCTTATTAGGGTACAGAGAAAAAAAAATAGGCACACAGTGGGGGAAAACCACGAAATGTCAACTTCAATCTCGAAATTTCCACTTTAATCACGTAGTTTATTTTGTCATTAAAGTACAACATCATAAACTTCATCTTAAAATTGTTTAATTAACCAGTTTCTCAAATCACATCATAATTAAAGTATAGCACGCTTAAATGCTTTGTTTTATATGTGATCTTCTATGAGCTCTATGTGTGTGAATCACTACTTTATTCTTAAACTGGCTCTCTTCCTCCAACTGGACACAGAATCAATTACATTCGTGATATTACAGCTCTCTGAATAACTAAAATACTGAGATGTATACGTGATATCATTTTCATGATGATAATTAAAGCACTTTATTAAACATGGGTTTCACGGCGCAGTGATTGTATATGACCTTCGATGAAATTATTTATTGCAGCAGTACTCATGGGCGGCTCTAGGCTTGTGGCGGCCCTGGGCAGAGAAAGAATCGGTGGCTCCTTCGCCTGCCAATGTCAATATGGTATGTTTTGCACGGTGGTTGGCCACGTCCATTGCAGACACTGCATAGCCGCCTCGTGCTCATGACACAAGCGTTTAACTTTTGTCGAAATTTGCCACTGCGTTTTAGCTGCGTCGTTATTTTCTCTTTCTGTTTTATATTCAATATATATTGGCGTAGCCGCCCCTGCAGTCCTTGCTTTTCTTTCTCCAAGTAACCGATCGCCACAGAATCAGCTCTGTAATAGACATTAAGCCATCTGTAAGCTTAGAGAGCCAATTCTTCAAAACGATGAAGGAACATTGAAATATCCATGTTTAATTATGCTATCCTTCATGCCAGTCTCAGTGAAGAATATAGATTATTTAAATTAAGCTAGTTTTATCTGTATAATATAATAAACATTTTTTGCTGCATTTCATCTTAAAAATGATATCGTCATCATATGTAAATACACACTTTATAAAGTGGCGCAGGTTGTGTAATATTATAACTGTAGTGCAAGTTTACAGTGAGGTAATTGTACTTATAAGTACAAACTGTTCTACAAGGAGCACTTGATTGAGTGCATTTAAAGTTCTTGGGATGAAACCTTTTCTGAACCGCGAGGTCCATACAGGAAAGGCTTTGAAACGTTTTGAAGTGTCTGAGGTAGCGTGTGCTTGAAGCTGTATACCGATAATTCTCTTTCCGATCAGCTGCTGCTGTGATTCACACTCAGATGCAGTGATATAAATACTCCGAGTGGTGCAGCGAGAGTAATATGGAAAAAGATGATCTGCTGTGGCAACACCTAATGGGAGGAGCTGAAAGAAGAAGAAGAAGAAGAAAAAGAAGGTGCAATGAGAGTAACAACGCTAAAGCAGTTATGGTATTTGGAATACTGTGGCTATTCCCTGGACCATTATATTGTTACAAGTTAATTACAATCAGATGCATTACACTAATAAACAATATGCGGTTAGTTTCAGTGTATTTATAAAGCCGCGTCAGGAAAATAAGGAGTAACCACACAGGAACAGTAGCATTCATTTAACGCTGGGTTCCTCCAGTCTGCAAAACCGAGCGGAGAACTTGCGTACGACAAGGTATGAGGTACCGTGGAAAAGTGCGCGGCTTTACGCCAAGTGTAGGTTTTATACATCGCGATTTGAACGTGGAAAAGTTCTTACGCAACATTTCTGTGCGTACGCACCGTTTATACATGAGGCCCTGGTTATTTTCAGAAACTAGACTTTAATTGATGCTAAAAAGTGAAAAAAGTTGGAAAAGTTAAAAACTCTTTGTGCAGGGCCATCCTGAAGATACATATAATTTCCAATATGATTACATGGGATCTAAGACCCCTAGGTGCTTTCTATATAAATTAATTTGAAACATAAGGTCCCTTGTGTTTTTTCATAAAATAGACATCAAATTATATTAGAAAGTGAAAAAAGTTTGATGAAAACAAAAAAACCTTTTTGTGCAGGGCTACTTTGAAGTTTTAAGGCCTTCATTTAAAGGCGCAGTACACATTTTTTGATATTGTTCTTTTATGAATTTTTTTTTATATAAAACAATAGGGTAGAAATGAGACAACAATAGGACAAAAATTGGGAAGGAGGAATATATACTGAAAAATTAAAAAATCAAATTTTTTTTTTTTTTTGAAAAAAGAAAAATAAGAGGGAATTTAAAAAAAAAAGGTTTTTTTTTTTATATAAAGAACAGTACAGTCCCAGTGAACCGAACAGACCGGTTTTCAGTGTTTATTGCCAGCGGAATAGGGAGACCTCTTTTCCGTTTCACAAAGTTTTTACCACCACTGAGGAAGGCGAGACAGCCGAAACGTCTGGTGCGTAAATTGTTATATTTGTTTTACTCTCTTTTATTTGAATTTTTCTATTCTTTTCTTTTGTGGGGTACAGCCCAAACACAGACAGGTAGACATGTTCTTTCTCCACACACATGTTTATTTACAATACTAAGCTGAAATAAAGTGCACAAACCCAGTGCCGCAGCACCAATCACCCCTTAAAGTCCTGGCCGCAGAACAATGCCTTGCTTAGTCCTTCTGACCGCCTCCACTCCTCTCCTCCGAGCTCTGTCCTCTTCCACCCGACTCTTGCTATCTACTGGAGGGAGGCGGTCCCTTTTATCCGCACCCGGATGAGCTCCAGGTGCTCCCCGGCAATCTTCCGTTGACAAGCCCCAGTGTGGCGGAAGTGCCGGCTGTTCTCCCGGAAGCTCTCCAGGTGTCCCTGCTTCTCTTCCCCCCAGCACTTCCTGGTGTGGCAGAAGTACCGGGGTCCAGGGTTCCCAAAGCACTGGGGCACCCCCTGGCGGTGACCACAGGCCCCTACAGGGTTGGACTTCCATGCCCTTAACTCATGGCCCCCAAAGCAACCAGGGTGGTGGTCCCCACGTGATCCACGGTGGGCGTAGACCCTCCTCCGGTCCCTCAAGTCGTCCCGGCCGGGTCGTTGCCCCTGGCATCCTTGACACTTTCTATACTTGTTTTGCAGAGGTTCTTCTATACCGTAACAATAACACCAGGAAAGCGAGAACGCCTTCCTTAAATAACTTTTATTTCATGACTTTGAGGAGCATTGGAGAGTATAGTTATATATAAACATTTGGGATTTTGAAAAATAGATAGATAATAAGAGACAGCTTTCAACGTTTCTATATAAAAAAAAAATTCTTTCTCGTATATAACATAATTGAAATTAAAAAGTGTTAGAAACTAATCTTAAATAAAGGAAAATAAGGAAAGTGTCCTGAATGAATAAAGTAAGAAAGAGATTAATTTCTTAAGAGCAAAGAGAGAAGTGATTCTGTGGGTCTGAATAATAAAACGAATACATATAACTTGTGTAATATGAAACAAATATTGTTTAAATTGTACATTCCTGAAAATAAAATATAAGAAAAAGTGTTTTCTTCAGAAATTGTATATAAAATAATTTATTTTATACGAATTTGTAAAAGAGCAATGTAAAAACAAATTTTTGTATGGAAAAAGAATAATATATTTTTGCATATAAAGAGAGATTCTCTATAAAACACTAAATGTTTTCTGTGTGTTCTTTTTGAAAAGAAGAGAAAGAAAGTTATTATTAAATATTGAGATTGTTGAGAATATACTGTTTTGTTAAGTATTGCGAAGGTTAAATAAGTTGTTCTATATATTTTTATCATTGAAACATGGCCAGAATCTTTCGCCGTACATGAAAAGGAGGGATCTGGTTAACAGAACTCTATTAGAAGAAAGAGATCACCATCTGAAAACGAGAAATAGAAGTGCCCTGAGAGGTAAGGGTTATTACACCCACAATTCAAACATATATACAAGACAACAATATGGACACGAGGTAGTTCAGAAAGATTTTTTGGAAAAGGAGGTGGAAGAAGATTTTGGGGACTCTACAGAGGATATAAATAACAATAGACAGTATCTGCGCCGGGAATGATGATTCAAACTGGAACAAATTGGACAAATTCTATTTGTTAAAAGAGAAAAACAAGTTTTAGATACCATACAACCTAAGGGCTATACTTCCTTATCTTACAGAGATAATAGAGACAGATGTAAGTATGGAAAGGATCTCATATTAAATGACAATAGACAATATAACACAAACGTTCATAATAACTGTTGGAATTACGAACCCAGTAGAGAACTAAGCGAAAGAAATGATATGAGAACTAAACAATCTAACAGAGGAATGTACAGTAGAATTAGGTATTCTAATTTTAGGGATAGAAGAGATAGAGAGGGAGACCAGGTAGAACCCCTAAATAGAGGATCTTATTACTACTATCCTGAACAGTATGCGAAGGATAGAAAGGAATCAGCAGATAGGAATGATAGAAGAGGTAAAAGAGGAATTAGTGCTGGTAATAGAAATTATAAAATTATTAGTGTAGAGGACAGTTATTTGGAGGAGACAAAAAAGGTACCAAATAGAACCGAGTCTGGGAAAAAGTGTCTATCTGCTGTGACAGATAGGGGGCAGTATCGCTCCCTTGAACCCTTGTCCAAAATGCCAGACATCAAATAAAAGTCCAAATATTGACTTTATTAATACAGCACAGTGCACAAAGCACCCTCCTCTCCACTATACTCATTAAATAATCAATAACAATAAACTCTCCACCACTCCCAGACATGTTGCCACCCTTCCACCCAGCTCAGCTCGCCATCTGGGAGCTCCCACAGTCCTTTTATATTCCCTGACCCAGACGTTTTCCAATCCCCGGTCCATGTGATCTCCTATCACTTCCAGGTCAGATAAAAAGTCCTTTTCTTCACCTAGGAAGCACGTCATTCCCCTTGTCCATGTGACTCGTACGTACTTCTGGGGCATAGGGTAAATAATATGATTTGCTCCTCCCTGCAGCTCCCTCTAGCGGCCCCTGTGGTATCCAGCAGGGCTGTGGATGAAAACTCCATTGTCCATGATTCCCTGCTGGTCTTCGGGGCACTGCCATGCTGCAGGGAGGGCTCCATCTGGCGGCCTAGGGGCATTGGCTGGGATGACAAGCTGGCCATAGACCACAATGCATATGGCAGAAGCTAGTCTCAATTTGACTTTTTCACAAAAAACAAACATTTTTTTAGATGGGCCCACATGAAAAGACATCTAAAAATAGTAACAGATGGCATTCAAAAAAAGGCCCCCAAAACAATTAGAGCTCAAACGTTGGAGTTATTTGGAATTCATACACCCTGCTTTTCCTGATGAACAAGTATTAGAATTCCTAAAAGCTAATGCTATGAATTGGGAGGTCACAACAATGCAGATTTTGGGGGAACATTATACTTAAAAGTTAACAGAAATAACTGAAGAGAAGGTAGGGATTATGAAGGCCCACAGTCACTGGCAGGAATATTGGAAAACGGCCACTATCTGGTACAGAATGCGTTTTATTGACACTGGCTGTGATCAGTGGATAGAAACATTGAATAGACAATTAGAAGAGATACAGGAAGATATTAAACAAGACGGTAAAACAATAGAATTTCAAATAGAGCAAAATGTTCTTTTTGAAGGGTTACACACTAAATTAAGTTTAGCACATCAGCACACCCTTTTGGCTAACGCGGAGAAAGTACTACTGCAAAAATCTAAGAAAGATAAAAAACTACCCTGGCATCTAGACAAAGAGGAATTAGTACACAAATCGGACTTGGATTCTGTCGATAGTGATTGGTGGATGCCTAAAGGGACCCCCAAAGATACACAACAACAAAAGAAGCAGATAGAAATAGTAAGGAGTCTCAAAGACATTAGAGAACAGAGAAGCAGAGAAAGGTCCAAAACAGTACAAGAGGTGAACTTAAAGACTGGGGAGGGATCAGGTATTACTGTATCCCAGATTAGACCATGACCTTCTATTAAAGAACTAGCAGACGAATTTAGTTGGTACTCTGAAAGTGAAGTGGGGTCACATGCTTCAACAACTAGTAATACGTCAGAAACAGGGAAATCTACAGAAATACAAGATAAGACAACTAGAAAAGAGAATACTGAGAAAATAGATATAAGAAAACAAAAAAAAACTTAGAAAGAACTGAAGAAACAGATCAAGAAACTAGAAATAAGACACAGACCTACAAAAATTTATTATACTTACCTCCTCGGAGGAAGATTCTATTAGGACAGGGACTAAACCTAAAAAAAGGTCACAAAAAATAATAAAATCATGGCTTAGTGAACAGGGAAAGGATGAAATAAATACGGAACTGAAAGGGAAAAGAGAACAGGATGAACCTATAGAAAAATCAAACCTGAAAAGTCAACAACAGGGAATGAGACTAGAAGAGAATGCACAAACTATAGCAAGAGATACTGAAAAGAGAATAGAACTAAAAGAACAAAGTATAGAAAAAATGCAAAGGAAATCCTCACAAATAAATCCAGATATTGATCTCAATTCAGAAAATGAAGAAGAAGTCCTTTTAGCAGTTAAGAATTTTCTAGATTAAGAAGAAGAAGATTCAGATTTGTCATTTGAAATAGAAATGGAAAGCACAGAAAAATCAAAAGGTGTTTCAACCTCTACGGATGAAACAACAACAATGAAGGGAGAGAGATGTCTAATGGACTTGGACACAGACACGCTAGAATTGGGGAAACAGGAGGTTTACTCGTCCTCTCCCTGTTTAGAACCCCAACTTGTGGATACAGCAGAGAGCATAGCAAGAAATAAAGTTCAAAATCATGGCCCAACAAATAGAAAAAATAGAGATTGGAAATTACTAGCAAAACACCCAAATATAATATTAGGGGACTCTAACCTGAGAAGTATAGGAGCACATCATTATGACTCCTTATAAATAGATTGCTTTCCGGGGGTGAAACTATTTATTATGATCTCGATCCTAAAAAAGTTTAAAACCCCCGCAAGAAAAAGTCAGACCTGCTATATTCTCAATAGGAATAAATGATAAGGATCTAGCTGTGGAAGAAACAATTGTTAAACAGACCCAAAGCCTAATGAAATTAGCTCAAACAGTATTTCCTAATGCATTGATTTTATTTCAAGAGGTTAATTACTCCCAAACATTCACTGATAAGCAGAAAGACACATTGGAAACACTAAATAAGTACATTAGTAACTTTCACCATATAGCTAAGTTAAAAGTAGAAGACTTCAAAGTGCAAAGAGATCAGGTACATTGGACCCCGGAGACAGCCTCTAAATATCTAGAAGGCTGGGCATCAGCTTTAAACTTGAAATAAAGAAAGCAAAAGCATTAGACCCACAGAACCCAATAGAAAATAACATTCTGAACTTAACCAAAGACTTTCAGTTAACAATAGACCAAGATGAAATACTGAGTAAGGGACTAGAATTCATTCCTACCCATAAAACACAAATAAATTATTATGGGATAAAACTTTAACAGAAGTCGAGGACTTCTTCAGAAGAATTAAATTATTTCTAGGGACAGAAAGATATAAATAGAACCCCCTTTATTGCTAAATCACATTGGATTCTGAAAGAGAAAAAATTAGAGGAAGAAACTATTCCATTTATTAAAGATTGTAAAAATAAATATTAAAGCTATTCCAAAAGAAAAATTCAATAATTTATTTATTTATAAAGCACTTTAAAAAACAACATCAAGGCTGACCAAAGTGCTGTACAATAAAAACCCAAATTACCAGACACACAAAACCAAGCGGTAAATGAAACAGAAACACATAAACATAAGAACTGAGGAGATTCTTAATAAAAAATATACAGATAGCCAACATATCATACTGGGTGAAAAGCCAGAGAGTAAAAATGTGTTTTAAAAGAGGATTTAAAGGCAGCTAGCGAAGGAGCCAAATAATAAACCAAACATTAAAAAACAAGAACAAAGAGCACTTAAGGAACTAAATAAACAGACTGAGATTATAGTCAAACCAGCAGATAAGGGAAGTGCCATTGTTCTAATGGACAAGGAAGATTATAAATCTGAAGTGTATAGACAATTACGTGACAAAGAATATTATATGGAATTGACAGAACCGATATACACACAAAAAAAAAAACACAACAAAAATTACATGGGATTTTAGAAACAATGAAGGAAGAAAGGATATTACAACCAAAACAATGTGACTTTACAAAAAAAAAAAACATTTAATTCCTAGGGCAAGGAGGTTTTACTCCTTGCCCAAAATTCATAAAGATCCCAATAAATGGACAGTACCCAATAAGATACTCCCAGGGAGACCAATTGTCTCAGACTGTAACAGTGAGACATACAATATAGCAAATTATATTGATACCTTTCTCAATCCACTTTCCCAAAAACATGATTCGTATGTTAAAGACACTTATGATTTCATTGATAAAATAAGAGACATTGAAATTTTTGAGACTACATTACTATTCACAGCTGATGTAAATAACCTTTACACGAATATACTGTAGATATACGACATGGGATTGAAGTGACTAAATTTTGGTTAGAATACTATAAGGATAACAATAGACCAGACAAATACTTGCTAGAACTCCTAGAATTATCATTGTATAATAATGATTTTGTTTTTGAGAACAAGTACTGTTTACAGATTAAAGGTACAGCAATGGGTACGAAATTTGCACCGGCATATGCCAATCTCTCTATGGCCAAATGGAAACAGGAATTGAACTTAAAGACACAATTAAAACCAAGAATCTATTTTAGATTCTTGGATGACATCTTTGGAATATGGGATCATGGATTAGAGAACTTTGAACAAAGTTGAACAAACATTGGCCAAACATTAAATTAAAAGCTAAAATCAGTAATTCTCAAATAGATTTTCTAGACACTACAATTTTTTAAGAAAATAAACAATTGAAAACAAAAGTTTTTTTAAAGTACCAGATACCCATGCACGTCTGCATGGAAAGAGTTTTCATCAACCACACACACACACACAAAGGGATTTTGAAGTCTCAATTATTGAGATTTAAGAGAATTAATTCTAAGAAAAAGGACCTTATCCAATCGATCAGAATCCTCTTTGCTGCTCTAAGGAAAAGAAATTACACAAGAACAACATTAAGGAAAGCCCTTAAGGACTTCCAAAAGGACTTCAATTTGGAAACAAACTCTTTAACAAAAAAACAGAACAAAAGTGAGGAGAAAACTAATTCCTCTTATTCTGACCTATAATAATCAAAATAAAATAACCAGCCAATTTATTAAGACATTATTTACAGAACTACAAGGTAAAACAGAATATTCTAATGAACATACACTCATAACAGCATATAAAAGAAGCAAAAATCTCAAGGATCATTTAGTTAAAAGTAAAATGCCCATGAAAGATTTAAGAACAAAAGCAAGGAAAAGAAGGGGTATCTTTTGGGATCACAATTAAAAACATCAGGAGCAATAATATTAGACTAGTAAAAACAACATTTCAACATTAAGGTTTAGAGACTAGAAATTGTGTTTACTACCTCTCATGTGAGCATTGTAATAAACTCTATGTGGGGGAGACTAAGAATAAATTAATACATAGAATACAGCAACATTTATGGAATATAAAGGGAAATAAACTAAATACGCCATTGGTGCAACATTATAATAATATAGGATTTACTTACCTGAAAACTGGAATTCTTGAACATAATCCGAATTGGACAGATAATACTAGAAAGAGAAAAAATGGATATTAAAACTAGAAACAGGGTTTCCACTAGGTTTTAATACTAAGGGACTTTGAAAACAGTAATAAGTTAGAACAGTAGGGATATAGAGAAAAAATGTTATAGAAAGTATTAGCAAGAGGATAGTTGAACCCTGAACACTATTCCCCTCAGATTAGTTAGGAGTTGTAATAAACCGGAGACCTGGTAAAACTCAATCTTAAGAAATGAAAAAATATTTAATGGGATCAACTTCCCACACCAAATACTAAACTTAACCCAGAGAATACA
>JANRMT010050181.1:0-11337 GCA_026402145.1 Polypterus bichir lapradei | reverse complement strand
TCCTGTCTTCTCTTTTTATTTTTTTTAATTTCCTCCAATCCCGTCTCACAATTATCTTACCTAGACTGTGAATTGGCAAATCAGAGGACACTTACATATCAAACGTAACGTTACCCAACCCCCACAACTTGTACCCCATTTTATTCAATAAACTTTATAAGCACAAATTTGCATTCAGATATTCTTTTTTTTTTTTTTTTTTTAAACCTAGCCCAGGTTACATAGCTATAGATTGCCGTGAAAGTAATTACAGTATGTCATGGGGATTAAAGATCATTTAAACAAATAGAAGAAAGTGGATGCCTTTTGGTGGTAAACCATCTTTTCCAAGACGCCATGTCATGCATACCAGCACTCTATGGAATGTACAGGATACAACTGTCTGGTTTCCCCTCTATCACCACCTGAAGTCCAGTATTACAAATCAGTAACAGAAGTAATGACCAAGAGCTCGACTATAACATCCATCCATTATCCAACCCGCTATATCCCAACTACAGGGTTACAAGGGTCTGCTGGAGCCATTCCAAGCAAACACAGGGAGCTGAGGATTACTTGAACAGAACAAGAAGGGGCCAAGGCCACTGACAGATTTATTTAGTAGTACAACGGGCTTTAAAAATTGGCTATAACTGATATTGTCAAGTGTTATAACCCTAACCCTAATAATTTTCTTAATGGTTCTTGTGTCCAGATTTCCAATGAACTCATCCTGCAATGTGAGCAGCCCATAAATAAAGGATTACAATTATAAATTCTGCTTGAAAATATACTGTACATAACTTAACCTGTGACCTTTTTAGTTCGTGCTATATCCATTGTGTTTTTTTTTACACATTTACAGATTAACTTCTCTAATTCCAAAGACACATACTTTGAGTTAATTGGCATCATTAAACAGTCCTTCAGAGTTTCAGAGAGCATATACCTTGTCTCATGTCTTTGACACCTGAAATGGGTAGGTAGGCTTGATAATGGCTGAACTGATTGATGGCAGACTGTAAAGATGTCACAATATTTCTGTACATATTTGTAAAGTGCAAAAAAGATCTGACCTAGAGGACAAATCTTTGTCAATGAAAACATCTAAGGTGTTTGTGAATTCAGAACAAATGAGGTTCAGGCCTGTTGTGGGTTACAAAACCTGTACATTTTGGTTATATTTCCATTATATTTTGTTCAAGACAACAGATGAAGTGCATTCAGGACAAATCAAAGCATAGATAGATAGATAGATACTTTATTAATCCCAAGGGGAAATTCACATAATCCAGCAGCAGTATACTGATACAAAAAACAATATTAAATTAAAGAGTGATAACAATGCAGGTAAAAACAGACAATAACTTTGAATAATGTTAGCGTTTACCCCACCGAGTGGAATTGAAGAGTCACATAGTGTGGGGTCTCCTCAGTCTGTCAGTGGAGTAGGACGGTGACAGCAGTCTGTCGCTGAAGCTGCTCCTCTGTCTGGAGATGATCCTGTTCAGTGGATGCAGTGGATTCTCCATGATTGACAGGAGCCTGCTCAGTGCCCGTCGCTCTGCCACAGATGTCAAACTGTCTAGCTCCGTGCCCACAATAGAGCCTGCCTTCCTCACCAGTTTGTCCCTCTTCTTTATGCTGCCTCCCCAGCACACCACCGCGTAGAAGAGGGCACTCACCACAACCGTCTGGTAGAACATCTGCAGCATCTTATTGCAGATGTTGAAGGACGCCAGCCTTCTAAGGCAGTATAGTCGGCTCTGACCTTTCTTACACAGAGTATCAGTATTGGCAGTCCAGTCCAATTTGTAATCCAGCTGCACTCCCAGGTATTTATAGGTCTGTACCCTCTGCACAGTCACCTCTGATGATCATGGGGTCCATGAGGGGCCTGGTCCTCCTAAAATCCACTACCAGCTCCTTGGTTTTGCTGGTGTTCAGTTGTAGGTGGTTTGAGTCGCACCATTTAACAAAGTCCTTGATTAGGTTCCTATACTCCTCCTCCTGCCCACTCCTAATGCAGCCCACCATAGCAGTGTCATCAGTGAACTTTTGCACGTGGCAGGACTCCGAGTTGTATTGGAAGTCCGATGTATGTTGGCTGAACAGGACCGGTGAAAGTCCAGTCCGCTGCGGCGCTCCTGTGCTGCTGACCACAATGTCAGACCTGCAGTTCCCGAGACGCACATACTGAGGTCTGTCTGTAAGATAGTCCACGATCCATGCCACCAGGTATGAATCTACTCCCATCT
This sequence comes from Polypterus bichir lapradei, assembly GCA_026402145.1. Classification (NCBI taxonomy): domain Eukaryota; kingdom Metazoa; phylum Chordata; class Cladistia; order Polypteriformes; family Polypteridae; genus Polypterus; species Polypterus bichir. The sequence continues at coordinate 9,100 of JANRMT010050181.1, read as the reverse complement.
CTGTCAGCTTGTCCCTAAGGAGCAGAGGTTGGATGGTGTTGAAAGCATTAGAGAAGTCCAAAAACATAATTCTAATAGCACCACTGCCTCTGTCCAAGTGGGAGAGGGATCGGTGTAGCATATAGATGATGGCATCCTCCGCTCCCACCTTCTCCTGGTATGGTAAGCATGTCTTCTTCCCAGTTGTACCTCACTTTTAAAACAGCTGTTCCAAAAATAAAAGGAAGACATGCTGGTGCCTAAGGCTATTGATTAATTTATAACCTGAGTATCTGGGACAACAAGGAGATAAATTATTTTATAGCCTGGGAAAGGAAGACATGCCAGTTGGTATTAAGGAACATCAAAGAAGCTTTAATGTTTGGGAAAACAGACAGTGAATTCATTCATCATATTGACAGCCAGCCAATCAGAATATCTAATAGTCACATCTTGCAAAACCCCCTGGTAGAATTTTATAATAAATATGCCTCTTCTGAAGAACAACATAGGAGTGAGTGAGAAGAAGGGACGAAGACGTCAGAAGAGAACAGAGTGACGTCAACTTGCAGCCGTGTCCATCTGATCGTCAGAAAAGCATCTAATGAACAACTACGAGTGCTCAATCACAAGCCACCTGCGACATTCATCCTTGTCATCCTTATTTTTTCATAAGCTTTTTCTAAAAACTGTATATATCCAGACTTTACTCTCAGTCCTATTTTATATTATTCTTTGTTCCAGTGGTATTATTATTATTCCAGTAATAAATACTACACTGCTTTTAACTTTCTATGCTTTGTCGTAATGTCTAGAGTGATTGAAGTAACAAGGTAGATTTCTTTGAGCACCTGGTGCAGCCGGACATTTACCATACGCTCTGTGCTGTGAGGTTTATTAAGGGCTTAGGGTGAGCGCTCCCCCCAAAAGTAGGGAACAGGACGTAAAGCAAGGCATTCTTGGCTGATAAATGGCCTATAGTCAAGGATGCTGAGCCTTTGTATGTTTAAATGTATTCTTGGAGACCAAAAGTAATATTTAGGTCTGTGATATCATTAAACCACACAAGTGCCTTAGGAATAACACAGCCTTTCACTCTCTCAGCACTTCAAGAGATTTACTATTTATCGGCACAAACAACATACCATGTTTTAAAGTGCCAGAGGTTAACCAGCTGTGTGTGTGCCATTCATAGGGCACTGCTGAGTTTCTTAAAGTGCAACAGTAGAACAACCCAGTTAAGAACTTGATGAGTACACTTACCCTTGAAGAAATTGTGTAAAGGGTAAGTAGACAGATATACAGGTACTCTTCGACATGCGACCTAGGCAAGTTACGACTGGTCGACTTTACGACATGTTCGACAGTTTCCCCCGCCAGCTGTTGGCAGCGCCTGTTTCCCGCAGTCCCAAGTCTCGCTACGCAGCACTAATAATATATGCAGCAGTGTTGCCCCACGTGTGTTTGTGTCTTGTTGTTTTGGCAATTTTCGATAATAATATACCCCTAACATGTAAACCAAGAGGACATTTTCTCTGTCCACTCCTCAGCATGCCAAAAAGGAAAGAAAGGCCATTGATCTAGACACATAAATGATGATAATAAAACAGTATGAAGGAGGAAAGAAAGTGAATGTGATCGCATATGATATGAAGTTATCACACTCTAGTGTAGTAAAATATAGTGAAAGATGTCATTGAAAAAAAAATATCTGGGATCATTAAGAAACTGTATAAAATGTCAGCAACTATGTTAAATTAAATTAAACCAAAATGGAGTCATCATGATGTAAACAACATAACATTATTCATTTTTGAAAACAAATTGTATTACAGAAATGTACAGAAATGACCCAGTGCCTACACAAAATGCTCATGACACTATAAGTATAGGGTCTTCTGCATATAGCATAGCAGGGCACTAGGCAGTCGGGCTACAGAAATCCACCAATCACTTATGAAGATGACATCCAACAAATCATGTTTAGAATCACACTTACTAATCATTTAAAATATTAAAATCCATAAAAATGAAAGTGCCAGACACATGCCAGTGCCCTGGGCTTCACTTCTTACAGTATATTATGTTATTGACATCCTTCACACTTGACCGTCACACCTTTCCAAGGCCTTCCCAAGCATTCATTCTCCCTGTCCATCTCTTCTTAGGGGACTCCCACAGTTGACCGTCATATTTGTGCTCCACAAATGAAACTGATGCCTTTGTTGATTCATGCTGTGATTACTCAGAGGTTATTGACTTCATCATGGCTGATGACTTCATAGAACTGTCAACCAGGAACATTTGCTATTTCTTTATCTGTACTTCCCATTACTGATCCTGATATATTTCACCTCTGTCTTGACTCTCTTTACTCTTTTTGGTTCATTTTTGAAACAGCCCAACAAGTTTAACCTTAGCATTTTCAGTGATATTCTTATCCAATTGCCTTTTAGTAACAACAGTTTTTTCTTTCAAGTTTTTGTTTGCTATCGAGTTAATACAGTTGCCTTTTTTTCACCAGTTTACTTCTTAATTTCTTACTCATCTGCTTTGTGGTTCTTTTTCATTTTGCTGCTTCTTTTATTTTTGAAATTTAACTGTGTAGTTTAATAAAGTGCATATCATTAAATCCACCCCAAATAAATAAAAAAATCCCAGATTTGTTTCCTGCCCCACATAGACTCATTGTTGAGCCATCAGACGTGTGTTGTGGTTGTTCGGGTAGTTCAATGCCCACTTTGCTAATTATTGATAACCACTGTAGTGATGGTAAGCCTAAAGATGAATGAGGGGCCAAGACGGGCACAGTTCTCGGTCCGTTCCTCTATGCACTTGGAGTGAGCATATCACTGGCTGGGAAACACAAAATTATATGGGGAAGGATGGGCCCATCCCGTGTGCTGAGTGTTCTTGTGGAGACAAAACAATAATGAGCACAGTGCTAAGGTTTGGTGTGGAAACAAATGCAGTACATCATCTTAAAGAAAAATGCGCTGCACTGCTCTGCAGTGACGTAAATGAGAACCATAAATGGAATTGACTTGACTGGAGTGCTGTGGACTACCGCCATTACAGAGGGTACAGGATAAGATGCCACCTGAAAACAATTTTGGAAGAAAATCAATTTGCCATTTTAATCTCCACTCAATAGCCCATAATGAGAAAGAGGAGAGGTTTGCCAATTGTTAAAAATTAAAAACTGAAATTTAACTGATGTTCCTAGCAGTATTCAGGCCATTCCTGCAGTACTTTGTAGAAGCACCTTTGGCAGCAATTCCAGCTTCCTAGCACATCCTGTCAAGTTCTGTTAGATTGGATGGGAAGTGTCTGAACTCTATCCATCCATCCATCTTCTTCCGCTTATCCGAGGTCGGGTCGTGGGGGCAGCAGCTTGAGCAGAGAGGCCCAGACTTCCCTCTCCCCGGCCCCTTCTTCTAGCTCTTCTGGGGGAATCCCAAAGTGTTCCCAGGCCAGCCAGGAGACATGCCAGGTGGCAGAACAAGAGTGTGAGAGATTTGTGACTACATGGTGGTACTCACACAGACACAGACATGCCCATGCCAATTCAGAGCACAACAATCATTAAAGGAAGCGGGGCCAGCCATGTGGTCCCCACCTTGTTCCCTGACTGTGCCCCCGCCATCAGCTTTGTTTTTCTGGAATTGTCACAAAACACATAATTTACATGCGTCAGGCTCCACACTTTGGTACATTCTTGTAGTTTTCCTCCAGGTGTGTCTGAGCCCAATTCATCCAGCTCATGCCCACATTTTCTGTCACCTCTACACTCCATGGGCTTCAGCCGTTTACCAGTCAAGCCTTTGTCATTCACAGAGTTTGGACATTGTGCCAGATGGGAATAGACAGCTAGGGTCCTTTTAGGAAGGGAGGAGGAACCTCAGGGATATCGTGTGGACTTGAAGTGAAAAAGAACAAATTTAGTCTCTTTTATATGACAGCTGCTTTCCATTTGACCTCATTGGCACAAAGGCTCAGTTCCATTAATTTTATTCTGGCCTTGAACCCACTGCTGGAGACCACCATTATTACTGCCAAACACATCAGACACCACTACTGGATGTACGAGAAGGTAACTGACCCTACCACTGGACATTTTAATGATGATCATCTTGATCAGCTCCACACCATTTAGATAAGAGCTTCGGCATGGATACATCGTGAGACTCCAAACTGTCCAGTCAGGATCTGTTCTGAATGTTTCTCAGGTCCTTCCAGGGTGTTGGGAGATGGCCTGTGGATTCCTGCCCAGTGGCACACCGTTCAGCTCTGCTGCCTCACAGTTCGAGGACCTGGGTTCAGTTTCTGGGTTTGGTTTGCCATTTGAGTGCAGATTCACACTATGACAATCAGAATGTTCCAGAAAAAATGCAATTGAACTGGATGAGCCAGTGCCTTTGTGACCAGAGCAGTCTGAATATTTAAAAATCAAAGTGTAGGAGGTACAGTATAAGTACAATGGAGCGAGGTCATTAGTTCTGCTTTTTTATATTAGTTTTAATTTCAATATTTTTTCTGACCTTACTTGGAAATTCAGTTTAGTTCCTTTATTTTGTAGTTTTAGTTTTAGTTTACTTTTTATTTCACAAAGACATTTCTATTTTATTTTTTTATCTATTAGTTTCAGTTTTACTGCGGTGGGCTGGCACCCTGCCCGAGGTTTGTTTCCTGCCTTGCGCCCTGTGCTGGCTGGGATTGGCTCCAGCAGACCCTTGTGACCCTGTAGTTAGGATATAGTGAGTTGGATAATGGATGGATGGATAGTTTCAGTTTTAGTTTTAGTAATTATGGCATGGACCTCCTACGGAGTTTAGTTTTGTGTCACAATCAGAAAGAATTGTACACTTAATGGATTTGGATATAATAGGAGTTTAATGTTAATAAACCAAGTAGTGTAGTAAGCTTCCACTATCTGGTTTTGTTTTTGTCTGATAAAAACAAGCAAAAACAAAACCAGGCACTGAATATGAAAAAATCCAATCAATTTTATAATGTTTAAAATATTTTCTATGTCATTTGTGCAGAACAAATCTGTGCTGACTGTTGGCACTTTTTATCTTTTTCTTTTATTGCACAACATGGGCCAATTTGTAATGAAATTTAGATGAATTTTAAGGTTTGAGGGTCTTTTACTCTAAATGTCTACAGCACACAACATTTCCTGCTCCAACGACAATGTGCTGGGCTTTGTTATTTTCTACCAGCCATACTGATCTCTGATTCCATCTCAGGCACATACAATTTATAGACAGAATTTTGCCGACTGCAGGCCTGAAAAGATATCAAAAATCAGAAAACAGAATTTACTGTGTTCTGACAGGAGTGATCATGAAAATCACAAGGGCTTAGAAAGAATATGGGTCTTAGACTTGAATCAGTGTGTAGACCCCACCTAGCTGTATTAAGGGAAACAAAGAAAAACAAGCACGTAGTGAAAAGGTTAGGGGTGGTGAGACTTGAATAGCCCACCATAAGAACAGTAAACCGTTAATGAGCAGGTAATAAGAGTATGGACAGGCACAAAATGGCGATTAAGAACAACATATACTTGATCTAAAACTTTTTATCCAGAGTAGGACAGCAGGAAACCTGGAGCCTACTGCAGCAGGTTTGAATGCAAGGCAGGAAAGACCCCTGGTATTCAATATGTATGATATGGCTGATGTTAGGAACAAAAAGAATATGATATTTCAACTATTTAGAGAGAAACATTGAAAAAAGGAAGACAAATATTTTAAAATATAATTCTGCTAATGGATTACTTTCACAATATCAGGTATTTTGAGTTATGAATATGAACTAAAAAAGATAAATTAATAAATATGGAATAAATACAAAAACCCATTAGTATGTCTAGTTTTTCATCACTTGGCCTTCCTACCTTTGTTTGTATCACCTCATTATTAAATGATGTTTTTAAAGCAGAAGTGATTGGTCAGTAACAATATGCTGATCTTATATGATGACCTTGTCAGTCTCTCGATCGGTGGTGTTTTACTTTCAAAAATCGGGAATGGTCTCCCCTCGACTTCCTCTTATACTCAGATATGGGGATGGATATTTGAGGAGTAAACCGCAAGAGAAGGATTATATTTTTATCTTATGTACATTAAAGAACCATCAACAACAAATCAAATCAAATTAATATATTGAACAATTATTATAAAAGTAAAGTTGAATAAATCGGACTACAGATCTACAATTTTGGTGTAACAACCACATGACAAATTCCATCCACCTATCTTGTAGCGTTTTTGAGTTATCGTGTTTACACACACACACACACACACACAGACATAATTCCAAAAAATGGCATTTTTGGACTCAGAGGTCTATAACATCAAGATTCAACAAAATATCAAGGTCAGATATTTTCATGATTACTATACTTTGTATACAAGAAACTAAAAACGATTTCTCCTGTGCGAAGTGGCAGGTGAATTGCTATCAACAAAAAGCAGTCACCTAAGAAATAAACTGAAACGTTATTCATTTGTGACTTTTCTGTCCGTATGGTAAAGTTTTTGTTGACCAGCACATTCCGATTTCAGCCGTTTGAATTACATCTTGATATACAACAAGTGCAAAGAAAGGTGGCAAGTAAATCGCTTTCTATTTTACACGCTTTACGCGCCCGCATTCAGCTCGTTCTGTCTCCGCAAATGCTGTGTGGACACCTGCCCTCTGTCACCAGCCATCGTCCACTGGATGAATACATGCGGGCGGCTTGTGGTGGATGACTTTCTGTTTTACATTTAAAACGTACACGGGTTAAAGACTAATGGCAAGAATATTCATTCAAAAACGAAAACTATAATTATTTTATTTCAGTTAGTCTTTCCAGCTACTTTAATAGTTTCATTTAGTTTTAGTTTTTTATTTCGGTTTTGTTAATTGTTTTATTTCAGTTTCACGGAAATGTTTTTTTAATAATAGTTTCAGTTTTGATTTTAGTTTTCGTTAACTATAATATCCTTGGACTGGAGTGTCCCCTGACTGCTCAGCACAGCACCTGCACCAGAGTCCTTTCTGATTGCCACACTTCGGTCACCTCACTCCTCATTTCCTAGTGACTCCTAGGGTCCCTGCAGCACTTGGCCTAGAAGGACCATAAAGCAGACAAATAAAACATGTTGCCCCCCATTGGACTATAAGGTGCTGCAATGGCAAGGCGTCCTACCCAGTCCTTCGCTCTGCAGTGCCCCTGATGAATGCTAGGCTGAGTCTGATCTTTCACTCCATTACAAAGGAGAAATTTAGAGTCACCATCCCACTTAACTATCATGACTTTAAAATGTGACAGAAAATAGCAGTACCTGGAGAAGAAGCCACATGGACTTGGTGGGGACATGCTGGTGTGAAGGAGATCTGAACCACACTGAGCACTGATATTTCATTTTTTAATGATGTTGATCATCCTCCTTACTTTTGAGGGATTTTATATTATTATTATTGCTATTATTATTACTATGTTCTTTTGATTTTGGAAATCTGTGTCATCTCTTAAATCCATCAATCAGTCCAGCAATGCTCCTTGAATATAACGCCTTTTGCGTCTGTAAAGTTCCTAACACCCTCCTTACACCCCTAACAAGGTGGCATGTCAAAATTACCGTTTATTACAAATACCAAACAGTGAAAGGGAGTGTGTACTGGAGTCATATTTCACATCTTCAGATGTCACCAATGCCACCCTCCTGCAAGGGTTTATAAGCCACTGAGCTCAGCTGCTGTCAAGTGATGAATGGAGACATGGAGCTAATGTTGCAGGTGCTCTTTGTGGCTCTACTGGCAGGTAAGCGTTTCTCTGGACAATTTGTCATTCTTGGGGGGACTTTAAAGCATAAGAGTGTGACAGAAGCTGAGTACTTAAGGAGGTTAGGGAGTACAGATATAAGCCCTTGACATATGTAATGGGCTAGAATTCAGTATTCTATGTGTTCTGTGTGTTGCTTAGTGTAATGAGCTATAAACTAGCGTTTTAAAGAAAAGGCAGAAAATTCTGCTCCAGGTTATTGTTGATGGTTATCTGATTAAGTATCTCATCCACACACAATGTGGTGATAACAGAACTGTCTGCTACCTCTGGTCACAATACCATCGTTGCCAAAGTAAATGTGTTTATATTATTTGTTCTGGAGGAGGAAATTTGGCTTGCACCATTGTTTCACTGATTTCCAATGTTGATCTATGCAGAAACTGAAGCATTTATATATTTCTGGTAAAATTAGAATAAAAAAAAACAGAGAAGTCTGGTCTGAGACTCGGGACTGCTGCCTGTTTCTTTTATGCTTTGCACCATATTGCTGTGGCTACGCCCTGTAGCTACAGTGGATTGTACCTGGCCCAGGTTCTCCTAGACCGTGACACCGGTAACACATATATTTTTAGGAAGTCACTGTGTACTGGGGACAATTGGAAGGACTGAAAAATGGCAAATATTACCCTTTCATATAAAACCGTTGACCAGGCAGATCCAAGCAACTAAAGGCCAGTAAGCTTAAAATGCATCACAGAAAAATTAATGGAAGGAATTGAGGAGAAGTTTTAGCAGCACATGGCAATGACAGGAGTTATTAGGAACAGTCAGCGTGGGGTCAGAAGAGGGAGGTCATGTTTACCAACATGCTGGAATTCTATGAGGAGAAACAAAAGGATTATTTCATGGGAAAGCCAGGGAAAGGAGCTCTATAAATAAAATGTACTAGCCAACCCGCGGCATAACATACAGTACAGGCCAAAAGTTTGGCCACACCTCCTCATTCAATGTGTTTTCTTTATTTTCATGCCCATTTACAGCACTCCATCACTCTTCTTCTCGGTCAAATAGCCCTTACACAGCCTGGAGGTGTGTTTGGGCTCATTGTCCTGTTGAAAAATAAATGATCGTCCAACTAACCTGACTTCTGCACAACACAACTGCTGGTCCCAACCCCATTGATAAAGCAAGAAATTCCACTAAATAACCCTGATAAGGCACACCTGTGAAGTGAAAACCATTTCAGGTGACTACCTGTTGAAGCTCATCGAGAGAATGCCAAGAGTGTGCAAAGCAGTAATCAGAGCAAAGGGTGGCTATTTTGAAGAAACTAGAATATAA
>JANRMT010050179.1:0-10803 GCA_026402145.1 Polypterus bichir lapradei | reverse complement strand
AAGTAAATCTATGAGTGGTTTCTAATACCAAGTCCAATATACCACAGAGCCATTTCCAACTAGATTTTTCCATAAATGACAGATCACTTTCAAATGTACTGTTTCATTCTAATGCCTTGCATAACAGTATAGTCCTGCAAATCAAACCTTACTATATCTATGAAAACAAAACTTTTATGAGATACTGCTGTCTGGCTCCAACCTCAGTCACAGTACAGGAGCACATTTAAGCCATAAATAATATTCAGTATTATCTTCCAAGTTGGAGAATGCTAGATGTACTGTAGGCTTTTGGTACTATAGTACTACTAGCAAAATACCCGCGCTTCGCAGCGGAGAAGTAGTGTGTTAAAGAAGCAATGAAAAAGAAAAGGAAACATTTTGAAAATAACGTAACATGATTGTCAATGTAATTGTTTTGTCACTGTTGTGAGTGATGAGTGTTGCTGTCATATATATATATATATATATATATATATTTACACACACACACATAAACATATATATATACATATCTATACATATACACATATATATACACACACACATATATACATACATATATATATATCTACATATATACACATACATATACATACACACATACATACATACACACACATATATACACACAAATACATATATATATACATACACACACACATATATAAACATATATATACATATACATACATATCTACATATATACACACACAGCTATTTCGTATCAGTGCAAGACGCTGCTTGTTAAAACGGATAACTCCCGCTCTTACGTGCAAGTCTGCGTGGATATTATGAACTATCGTATTTGTTCAAGTTCTATTTAAATTTTAAATAGAAGGAATTTTTATTTAGTCGACAGAAATATCTTTGGTAGGAATGGTAAAAACAGACAGGAATATTATTCCTGAATAAATCAACTCAAACCTTAAACAACTTATAATATTTTGCTCTCCATAAAAATATATGCTGTCTAAATTATACAAGTTAGAAATAAAGTAAACTTTAAAAGAACAAACATTCAAATTTCTTTACTCTTATGTAATTTTATATAAAAAATAAACTTAGATTTTAAATATCCCAAAAGATTTTGCTCTCCATAAAAATATATCCTGTCAAAATTATACAAATTCAAATATGAACATGCTGCATAACAAAACCTGGAAATATAAATAAAATGTGTTCCTTTCAGCAATAACAAATCAAATCATTCAGTTGTCTTTGCTCATATGTCATTTTAGAGCTGGACGCCTAGTATCTTTTTTTGGCAACAAGTTCGTTTATGTTTGGTGTGAGGTTCTGTGTTGTGGAGATTCTCAGGATGGACTGCAGGTGCTCATGAGTGAGGCGACTCCTGTGTGCTGTTTTGTTAGTCTTCATCACTGAGAAGAGCTTCTCACACAGATATGTGCTACCAAACATGCACAAGGTTCGAGCCGCATGTAGACGGACTTTTTTTGTTCTTCAAAGTCACTAAAGCGCCGTGCGCTCAGTTTATCAGCAAAGTGCGTATTTGGGAACACCGTAGTGACGACTTGGTTCAACATTACTTGGCAACAGGGAAAGTGGGGCAAGTTGCACTGGTGAATTTGTGTCTCCCATAAAAGCAGCTTCACTTGAAATCACTTTGTGATTGTGCACGGGTAAAAACGTCCGCTGAAGTGTCAGATTCTTATTTAATTGTTCTGCTTTCTGTATCTTCTGCATTGCATTCAGGTCTTTCAGGTTACCGTGATGTTTTGTCTCATAGTGCCGTCTTAGATTAAATTCTGTAATTACAGCCACATTAGCTCCACAAATGAGACACACGGGTTTAACGGCAATGTCAGTAAACATATACTCAGCCTCCCATCGGTTTTTAAAGGCTCTATTTTCAGAATCAACTTTTCTCTTAAGCATCGTGTGGGCTAGCTTCGCAATAACTTGCAAGCTAGACTTAACGCGGTAAGTGTTCGGCAAGGCAGGTGAAGCGCTGCATTATGGGATCTGTAGTTTATTGTGTTACCAGCGCTTCATATACCCGGGCCATTAATAACAATAATACAGTATATAAAATGATCTCGCGGGCCGGATATAATTACACGCCGGGCCGGATGTGGCCCGTGGCCCTTGAATTTGACACATATGGACTAAATAGAACTTGAAAAGATATATTTTTTCGTACATCGAGCCCGCGTGCTAATGTGGTTTTGCCTGCATGCCTCAATAAGTGCCCCTCCCCTCGCTCTTACTTTTTTACCGTTCATCTAATGAATACACTGAGTATGGCTTTACCAAAACAATCATTGATTGCGAATAAAGTATTCATTATTCGAGTATGTAGATCAGGGTATATATATATATACATATACATATATATATACCCGCGTATCGCAGCGGAGACGTAATGTGTTAAATAAGCTATGAAAAAGATTTGTTTCTTACTGCATCAATAAACAGCTCGTCTTCTTCTTTATCTTAGACCTGACACACTGCATGCACGGGTTTTTTTTTTAACACTGTCTTCCTTTAGCAGGACATTCACTTTTTCCACCGTGTGCTTTGTTTCTGCAGTAGCTGTACTTATTACATACTTATCTTGTATTTATCAGACGCTTCATATTTTTTGCTGCCTTTTCAATTGTGTAATTCGGTTTTTGTTCAGCGCTCTTCGGAACTGTTGCTTTTTGTCTGTGCACTGCGTCAGTTCACATGAGCCGCTCGGTGTACATTCCTCGAAGTTTCCCAGCTGTGCTGTTGCCATGTCGTGCTATATCCATGGCTGTATCTAATGCTACCGAAGTCCCGGTACTTAAAACTTTCTCTCGCAGTTTCGCTGAGTTTGTGCCAAACACCACCCTGACTATGTCATCTTCCTCTGCATAAGCACAGTCCTTCACCTTCATGAATATTTACCCGTGGCAGTTTGCTATTGGATTGCCGCTGACGGACGGCCTTATATGGGCAGGCACTAAATTACAAACGCCAGCGGCAGCCTGTCTATGAACTTAATTTAAAGTGTAGGTTTACACTGTGCTTTGTTTCCGAAGTAGCAGAACTCATGAATATGGTTGTATATATCACTCGCTCGCTTCTTATTGTTTCGCTGCCTTCTCAATTATATAATGCATGTTTTCTTCAGCGCTTTTTGGGGCTCTTCCTGGTTTTCTACGTACTGCGTGATTACGTGGGAGGCGTGATGATGTCAAACTCCGCCCCCACGGGTTTCAAGCTCATCTCCATTACAGTAAATGGAGAAAAACAGCTTCCAGTTATGACCATTACGCGTAGAATTTCGAAATGAAACCTGCCCAACTTTTGTAAGGAAGCTGTAAGGAATAACCCTGCCAAATGTCAGCCTTCTACCTACACGGGAAGTTGGAGAATTAGTGATGAGTGAGTGAGTGAGTGAGTGAGTGAGTGAGGGCTTTGCCGTTTATTAGTATAGACTAGCAGAATACCCGCGCTTCGCAGCGGAGAAGTAGTGTGTTAAAGAAGTTATGAAAAAGAAAAGGAAATATTTTAAAAATAATGTAACATGATTGTTAATGTAATTGTTTTGTTATTGATATGAGTGTTGTTGTCATCTCTCTCTCTCTATATATATATATATATACATAGCAAAATACCCACGTTTGGCAGCAGAGAACTAAAAAGAAAAGGAAACATTTTAATAATAACGTAACATGATTGACAATATAATTGTTTTGTCATTGTCATGAGTGTTGCTGGAATATATATATACACTCACACACACACACATATATAAACATATATATACACATCATATATATATATATATACATATAAATATATATACATATATACACATATATATATACACACACACACACATATATATACATATATACACATATATACACACAAACACATATATACATATATACACATATACATATCTACATATATACTGTATATACACATATATATATATATATATACAAATCTACATATATATATTAGGGGTGGGACTCGATTAAAAAAATTAATCCAATTAATTAGAGGCTGTGTAATAATTAATCTTGATTAATCGTATGTAATCGCACATGTAAATTTGCCCCAAATCGCAAATGTGTTTTTTTAATTTAAAAGGGTTTTAGTGGGCGACAGAATCAAATAATAGACATGGACATGAATATTGTAAACTCAAGCTCTTTTAATTTCTGAAAAAAAAAAAATGCTTTTAAACTGCATTTGAATTCAAAACAGAAACAAAAATATCATCCTTGGTTAAAATTGAGCAGACTTAAAAATAAAGTGGTAGTTTAAGTACTTTAAGTACATTTTCAGAATGGTATTGTCTTTAAATAATAACCCAAATTTCAACAGAAAGTGCAGTTTTTCTTCTTAAAAAAATAAGTCAGAAACATAAAAGGTAATTTGACCAACTTAATCTTTAAACTCTGAGTAACCTTAGCCAAAATTATTTTGTACATTAGGCTAAAACAGTGTGATCATTGAACATTTTGTAATTAGATGTAATTAGAATTACTAACGGTCACGGAAGTCCAATGATCCCCAGTAAGAGCCACAAAGTCCGCTTTTTGTAATGCATCTAATTTTGCTCGGTTTTCACTGTGCACAAAACCATGCTTTTATCAAGGCTTCGCTCGGGTAGTTTTTTGAAATTAAATTTTCCTCCGATCAGGAACGCGCTTCATTCAGAGTGTAACATTTTTGTAGCTGTGATGTGTGCATCAGTGTAATCGATGTACCAGGAAATCTTGCATTGACAAAAGTTCACCTTTGCTTGGAATTGAAAATGTGATTAAATGCGTTATTTTTTGTTATGGAGTACATGCATCGAAGCTTCTCAGCTGTGCTTGTGCTAAGAATAGGAAAGATTTTAAAAATAACGTAACCTGATTCTGCGTTAACTGCATATTTTTTCATACGTCTCAAACCAAGGAGATGCGAGGTTAAAATGAACCGAGAAGCACGCGTACATACTCAGTACATCCCCTCTCGGGAATCAAACCTCAGATGTAGGCGATAGAGGCGAAGCCTCTACAATTACGCCACGGTGTGTGGCTTATTTATTTGAGAGTATGTAGATCAGGATATATATATATATATATATTCGCAGCGGAGACGTAGTATGTTAAAGCAGCTATGGAAAAGAAAAGGGAACATTTTAAAAATAACGTAACATGATTGTCAATATACAGTAATTGCTTTGTGAGTGTTGCTGTGATCAAGGATTCGATTATTATTATTTGTTTCAATCAGGGTCGTATTTGTACGATGTGTTGTGTTCAAGTTATATTCTGTGTTTGTCAGTCGTTGTAAAGATTAAACTCTGTACAGCCACATTAGCTCCACAAATGAGACACACGGGTTTACCGGCAATGTCAGTAAACATATACTCAGCCTCCCATCGGTTTTTAAAGGCTCTATTTTCAGAATCAACTTTTCTTTTCGGCATCGTGTGGGCTAGCTTCGCAATAACTTGCAGCATCAAAAGCTAGACTTGATTAACGCGGTAAGTGTTCGGCAAGGCAGCTGAAGCGCTGCGTTATGGGATCTGTAGTTTATTGTGTTACCAGCGCTTCATATACCCGGGCCATTAATAACAATAATACAGTATATAAAATGATCTCGCGGGCCGGATATAATTACACACCGGGCCGGATGTGGCCCTTGGGCTTTGAGTTTGACTCATATGGACTAAATTGAACTTGAAAAGAAATATTTTTTGGAATGTGATCGCGCAAGTCAGTACATCGAGCCCGCGTGCTATTGTGGTTTTGCTTGTGTGCTTCAGTAAGTTACCGTCCCCTCGCTCTTACTTTTTTACCGTTCATCTAATGAATACACTGAGTATGGCTTTACCAAAACAATCATTGATCGCGAATAAAGTATCCATTATTCATGAAGCTTCAATAGGTGAATAGGTGATCTGTCTTTCTGCGTTAACCGCATGCGTTTTCATACGTCTCAAACTAAGGGGATGCGAGGTTAAAATAAATCGAGAAATCGAGAAATAAATCGGCGTGATGTCATACGGAACTCCGCCCCTCCAACTCAACTCCATTAAAGTAAATGGAGAAAAACAACTTCCAGTTATGACCATTACGCGTAGAATTTCGAAATGAAACCTGCCCAACTTTTGTAAGGAAGCTGTAAGGAATGAGCCTGCCAAATTTCAGCCTTCGACCTACACGGGAACTTGGAGAATTAGTGATGAGTGAGTCAGTGAGTGAGTCAGTCAGTGAGGGCTTTGCCTTTTATTAGTATAGATTATACCATAGAATGCACAGTGTAATAGTAAACTTAATGTAAAAACATTTAATAACACTGAGAAAACCTTGAACAACAGAGAAAACTAACACTGCAATAGTTTGCGCTATAGTGCTAGGAACCGCTCGCTAAAAACACTTTTTTTTAATGAGTTTTAAGCACAGGGAAAAAAATGAAAATTTCCAAAAATCCATAATTTAATAAACCACCAAGAAAAGTAACATTGCCACAAGGCACGCTATGAACCGATCGCTGTAAACAGAACTGAAAACAAAAACAGTTCAGCTATTACCATGTGGTCACACAGGCACAACAGAGAGAGAGAGGTTAGAAGCATTAGCTAATACAGCACATTGCCGCACCCACATGGAAAAAAAAAGCAGTGTGCTCCGTGATTACTCTCTCAGGTGGGCGTTAGCATATCATAAGCTCTTGGACCAATAGCGTGTGTTTTCCACATTTAATTTATACGACCGACATTATAAAATGGCAGAAATTATACGGTGAAATCAAGTCCCGACATATCGGTGGGAGAACTTATCCGTGAATATATACAGTATATATTGGGATATGTTTGCTCTGTATTGCATTTTCAGGCAAATCCTTATTGTCTTATTTTTTGCCTTTTTACCTTTTTGTACTTCTTTGTTACTTTCAAATAAATATTCTAATTTATAATGACTATGCATTGGTCTTAAGCCAGAGATTCTTTATGGTTTATCCTCTCCCTTAAAGTGTATTTTTGATATTTTGGGACACTGAAATTATTTCTGAACTTTAAAAGCCATTTCTCCTTTTTAGCCTGTGTAGATCAAAACCCGTCAGTGGAGTTAGGAGATGATGCTTCCTTAAGTTATGCCCTTTCTGTGCAGGTTAGAAAAAGCCTTGAACTGTTTTTTGGGGTCTAGGCCTCACGCCCTTTCATCATTGTAAATGTACTGAATCATAAATATTTTATTGCTGTTTTGTTAATTTTAAATTATTGTTATTCATGTTTTGTATAATTTCTGTTGACTATTTTTGCTATTTATTAGTTATGTAAGTATTTGGTGTTTTTCTTTTTTTTTTGTTGAATTAATGCTTTTATAAAGATTACTTGTTGTCCTTTTGGTTATAGAAATGAGTTTTTATGGTTTATGTCCTTTGTTGGGCATTGTAAGACATTTGTAGTTTAATTTTGTTTTCATTTGATGCTTTATTTATGCAAAAGAAGAGACTAGTCAAGTAACCACAATCATTTTGCTCCTTACATCAAAGGTAGTGATGGTATAAAGATGGCGGCATTTCACTGTTTTAATATCTCTCAGTTAGATAAACAGACAAAGACTTTAGAGTAACCAGTTTCTAAACAAGTAGCCCAATAGACCACTTTTACGGGTATCTATGATGACTTCCTGCAAGTTTCTTGCTGGGATAATGAACTTCCTGTTGAATGGTGGTTGGCAAATACAATGGAGCAATAGGGAATGTTTTTCAGTTTTCTCTCAAACATCTTCCCAAACTGACCACAGCATATGTTACACAATTAATAGAGCACAAAATGTCATTTAAAAAACTCGAAAAGGGATAGAAATATTTTCATGAAAATTATCTTTTCAGTTGAGAAGGTAAGTGCTCTTTTGTTAATCTTATTTTGCTAGTTAGCATCATATGCCATGTTAATTTATGAATGGAGCAATTTTCATTTTATTTTGTTCTTTGTATGTGATTAGTATCAAACATGTTGAATATGGAGGTAGTGGTAAGATGCAGGTGTCACAGATCATCGTGTTTTGATATTTATTCACTGTGGTTGTAATTATTTATGTTACTGAATATCATGATTAGTTTTACATTAGCGCTTGATTGCTATTCTTTGTGAATCACATAAGTGGTACGGTGGAGTTTTAATAAAGATTAACATTAAAAATCATAACTTTAAAACATAAGAATTCCTGAAGAAGGAGGACATGCATAATCGCGGTCTCTCAAAATATCAATGTCACACACTTTTTCTGTGTCCATCTCTTGTGTTTCAAGTGGTACATTAGAAACAAAATCAACTCTCAAGTGGCTCTCTGCTCTGTCATACACAGAAAGCTGTCCTTGTTTCCCATCTCCACAGCTGTTCCAATTCCCAAAGATGCTTACAATGTACAGATGGAAGGTACTCATTCTTGGTAAAATGTAAACTACATGTTGTGGACTATGCCCGGCAGTTTATCCCGGCCAAGTCCTCCAAGCTGCCAGATGGAGCCCTCCCTGCAATGTGGAGATGCCCCGAATTCCAGCAGGGCATCATGGACTTTGGAGTTGTAGTGCACAGCCCTGCTGAATAACATCGGGGCCGCCAGGGGATGCTGCAGGGAGACACAGAGACATTGGCTTTTCCTACAGCCTGGAAGTACTTGCCAGTCACGAGGACGGAAGGAAAAAAGTGCTTCCGGGCTGACAAAGAAAGAAGAGTTTTGATTTGACCCGGAAGTGCTAGGAAGTCACATGGACTGCAGGTCAAGGAGCACTTCCGGGTCGTGGACTATAAAAGGACAATGAAACACCAGAGCGTTGAGCTGAGCTGAGTGGTAGGAGGGCAACGCTTCTGGGAGTCGGAGGATTGATTTATTGTTGAAGTATTGTGATTATTGTTATTTATAAGTAGTGTAGAGTGGAGGGTGCTTGGTGCACGAAATTATTATAATAAAAAGAATAATTGTGGCACTTTTACCTGGTGTTTGGTGTGGTACCTGAGGGTTCAAGGGAGCGATAGCGCCCCCAACTGCTACAATGTAAAACGGTTACCTTGATTAACACAAAATGCTGAGATATGGTTGATTTTGTATCAAAGCAGAACAAAAAGGAACTCCACAAAAACTCTTCGACTTGGTTTCAGACATTGTTGTGATATAACCAGATATGCCATATTCCAGCAAGTGAACGTTTGAGTTTTTGAATCCAGAAGTGGGAAAGTGGTTTGATGCTAAGTTTTGCTTCAGGTTTTGAATCCCCTTTTTGACCTTGATGTTTGATTTTTACAGTTTCGCTGTGTATCTTGTTTGCCTGAATGCTGATTATTTTATCTTTGACCCCTTTTTTTTCTCACTATATTTATTAACGTTTCAATATCCTAGTAATCTATTCTCACAATAATACCAGGAGATAAACATCCTAGGAGATGAACATCCCAGGAGATAAACATCCCAGTGGCTGGAGAACTTTCCTATAACATAAATAACAGAATTAAATTTTTGGTCTTAGTTTTTTGGAATTGGTGTTGTTTTAATGATGTTAACTTTCTTTGTTTATGCTACCACATTTTGGTTCCTGTCACATGACCACAAATGTTGCTCTAGATGATGTAATTGGGTGTGATGATATAAATATGGGCACAATCACACACTGCATTATCCCTTGGTAGATAAAACATTGTCGGTGCATGCTTTTTTTTATTTAGCTTAGCTTTTAAAATAAACAGTAAGATTCATTTGGGTTCTAACCTTAGCTTCATTAAAAGACTTCTCCTTTTCGGTCCTCCACTTGACTTTGTCACTTGGCTTTTCACATTTTTCTCTTTTGACCCTTGATTGTCTTGCTGTGTTTTCTTATTGTCCTTGGCTTCTCATCTTCCATCCTATTTCCGACTTATAATAACCTTTAGGTACCTCAGCAAAAGAATTTTGGATTAGTACTTAAATATTTTTCATTTGTTTATCCCTTGACTATTAAATGCACAGATAAGGGTCAGACCTATGTAGTATGTCTACAATAACAACACAATGCTCTTGTGAAAAAAGAAACAAGAAATTAGTAAATTTTGTTTTAGGACACATAGTGTCACAGTAAGGAGTCAAAGCAAAGAAAACTGTCAAAATCCAATATTTAAACCAGAATCAGTATCTCAAAGCAAAATCAAATTATTCACAATCTTGAATATATTGTAGATATACAAACAGAACTAGCTTACTAGCTTAAATATTGTTATAACATTGATGTCACGCCATATGAGTTCTGGTGCTAAACCCTCAAAAACAAACTTTTTTGTCATGACAACAAATACTCAAAATGTCAGTGTTAAAAATCAAGATGATGTCTCTGCATTTTGAAACCTAATGAAATAAGTCCAAAAACAAAATGAAAGTGAAAATCTAAAGTAAAACAAAGTTGCTTGTAATTAGAAATCCCACAAAAACTCAACAAGTCCTAAAGATAAAGTAATTAGACACCAAGAAAAATGTACAATGTGTTGACATTCATAACATCACTCCTTTCCAGGAAATGAAGTTAAATGAAAAAGTTAAATCATATCAAATGCTGTAATAAACTGGTAAAAATTAGAATAATATCGTGGATATAAAAGTTTTAGATAAGCAGTTTTAAAATACAGATAACCGCTGTATTTTATTTAGGACAATATATTACTTGACAAAAGAGATTGATCTTGGTGGCACAGTTACATGTAATACTAATAGAAATTCTATGGATATTCTAGTTATAAATTACAATAAGGCTGCAGATTTAGATCTAACATTACTTGATTAAAACATGATAACCCTTGCAGATACTTTGTAAGTTAAGTTAATGACAGAA
>JANRMT010050172.1:0-11854 GCA_026402145.1 Polypterus bichir lapradei | reverse complement strand
TAGATAGATAGATAGATAGATAGATAGATAGATACTTTATTAATCCCAAGGGGAAATTCACATAATCCAGCAGCAGTATACTGATACAAAAAAAAAATATATATTAAATTAAATAGTAATAAAAATGAAAAAAAATAAAAATAAAAAAGCAGACAATAACTTTGAGTAATGTTAGCATTTACTCCCCCGGGTGGAATTGAAGAGTCACATAGTGTGGGGGAGGAACGATCTCCTCAGTCTGTCAGTGGAGCAAGACAGTGACAAAAGTCTGTCACTGAAGCTACTCCTCTGCCTAGAAATGACACTTTTCAGTGGATGCAGTGGATTCTTCATGATTGACAGGAGTTTGCTTAGTGCCCGTCGCTCTGCCACAGATGTTAAACTGTCCAACTTTACTCCTACAACAGAGCCTGCCTTCTTAACAAGTTTGTCCAGGCGTGAGGCATATTTCATCTTTATGCTGCCTCCCCAGCACACCACCGTGTAGAAGAGGGCACTCGCCACAACCGTCTGGTAGAACATCTGCAGCATCTTATTGCAGATGTTGAAGGATGCCAACCTTCTCAGAAAGTATAGTCGGCTCTGACCTTTCTTACATAGAGCATCAGTATTGGCAGTCCAGTCCAATTTGTCATCCAGCTGCACTCCCAGATATTTATAGGTCTGCACCCTCTGCACACAGTCACCTCTGATGGTCACAGGGTCCATGAGGGGCCTGGGCCTCCTAAAATCCACCACCAGCTCCTTGGTTTTGCTGGTGTTAAGATGTAAGTGGTTTGAGTCGCACCGTTTAACAAAGTCTTTGATTAGCTTCCTGTACTCCTCCTCCTGTCCACTCCTGATGCAGCCCACAATAGCAGTGTCATCAGCGAACTTTTGCACGTGACAGGACTCCGAGTCATATTGGAAGTCTGATGTATATAGATTGAACAGGACCGAAGAAAGTACAGTCCCCTGTGGCACCCCTGTGTTGCTGAACACAATGTCAGACCTGCAGTTCCCAAGGTGCACATATTGAGGTCTGTCTGTAAGATAGTCCACGATCCATGCCACCAGGTGTGAGTCTACTCCCATCTCAGTCAGCTTGTCTCTAAGGAGCAGAGGTTGGATGGTGTTGAAGGCACTAGAGAAGTCCAAAAACATAATTCTTACAGCACCACTACCTCTATCCAAGTGGGAGAGGGATCGGTGTAGCATATAGATGATG
This sequence comes from Polypterus bichir lapradei, assembly GCA_026402145.1. Classification (NCBI taxonomy): domain Eukaryota; kingdom Metazoa; phylum Chordata; class Cladistia; order Polypteriformes; family Polypteridae; genus Polypterus; species Polypterus bichir. The sequence continues at coordinate 10,647 of JANRMT010050172.1, read as the reverse complement.
GCATCCTCCGCTCCCACCTTCTCCTGGTATGCGAACTGCAGAGGGTCGAGGGCGTGGCGGACCTGTGGCCTCAGGTGGTGAATAATAATATAATATAATAATATAATAATAATGAGAATATATACTAATAAAGACCCTTATTTTAAAACGAATAGATCAGACAGTAGATTATTAATCCTTGCTTTAATCATTAACCACCATGACTCACTATTATGTATCAGAATAGTCCCGGGATCAGCTTTCTTAATTCCTTTTCTGCTTCTTCCTTGCTAGCGAAGACATAGAATTGACCCTGCCATTCCACTTTAAGTTTTGCCGGATACAAGAGGCTGTATTTGACATCGAAATTTCCACTTTAATCTTGCACTTTATGTCTTGATTAAATTAAAACGTAGTACAGTAAATTTAAAATCGGTTCAATTCACAGTGAGTTTCACAAACTCAGTCGTAACTAAAGTAGCACATTAAATGCTTTGTATTCGAAGTGCTCCTCAATCCAGTCATTAATCACTACATGCTTCTTAAATGGGCTTCCTCTTGCGCCGTCAGGGGGCTGGAGGCAATGATAATTACATAGAATACGTTCACTTCATGATATTACAGCTCTCTGAGTATTTACGATCCTAAGATTTATACTTGATATAATTTTCATGATGAAATGCATTAAAGCTTGTATATTACATTTTATGAATAAATTACCTTCATTTAAATGTTTTAGTGAAATGAGCAGAAAATTACTTTTCTTGTAATGTTTAAAAGGTGGACTTTTAAAAAGATGCTTTCCTTTATTTCTGTGCTGAAACAGCCATTATGTTGAAGCAGATTGTCATGTCAATAGGCATTTGAAAATGTATTTAGTCCACTAATGCTTTGGAGGTTGTTTAAGAATTACTTGAATTTTAAGTTTAAGTAGAAATTATAATTAGCTCTGCCATATTGTGAATCTAAAGTATTGCTTGGCAATGCATGTTTTTGGTAATATCTGCTAAAAAAAAAATACACAAATGTTTTATTAGGCTGTGTCTAATATGGTGAGTCGCTGGGGCTGCAACCCGGCCGGGACGCCTAGAATGACCAGGAGGTGGCATGTACGTCCTCTGAGCCATGAGGGGGCAACTGCCCTGGATCAGAGGAGGACCACGGGAGAAGAACAAGGAGGCTCACACCTATTGGGACCCTTGGCCACCGCCAGGGAATGCCCTGAGTCTCAGAGGGCCCGGGACTGATTTACTTCCGCCACACCCGGGAAGATGGAGGAGGATCTCTCCAGGGACGCCCAGAGTGCTTCCGAGTGCTTTTCCGCCACACCAGGAAGTGTCGTCAGAGGGAGCACCTGGAGCACATCCGGGTGAGAATAAAAGGGCTCGCCTTCCTACAGTCTGGGAGCTAGAGTCGGGAGTGGGAGCGTGACAAGGCTCCCGTGGAGAGAGGAAAGGCGGTCCAAGGACATAGAGGGAGAAAGAGAAACCCGGAGGACTTGTGATTGGTGTGAGGAGCACAGTGTGTTGTGTGGGACTGTATGATGGAGGAGAAAATAAACGTGCTTTTTATAAAGATGCGGTGTCTGTTTGTTGGTGTTTGGGCATGTCTCACACTAAGTTATTCAAATATGCTGTGCTGCTGGCCTATATTTATAATGTCAGAAGCATGAGCTAAAATGGCTGATTTTTAGAAGCATAATTTTATTTTTCTGAATGTTGAAAGAGAATTTCTTATAACCCTCATCTCTAACTTACACAAGCATGCCTCACTATAGCCTCCTGATTTTAATGGCAGATGTGTATGTATTCTGTCCTCGAACGCCATATTAGCGAGGCATCTCTCCCAAGACCCAGTCCTTAAGGAGTGTGCGTTGCCCCACTGGTTGTAGTGAACGTGGACAGATAGTTTTACTCACCAAGAAAGTCAAGGCTGAGAATCCATATACTTTAATATAGATTTCTGGCAAGAAGACATACAAGTATTAAGACATGAAAACCATGACAACTCGAAGATAAAAGGACTATAATTTCCTTAACCTAAAATACAATATGGCGGCAGGTAAACCAAAGACTAAAGCAGCGCTAATAGGAAAAAGGGAGTTAGGGACATACCAATATGTATTAATTAAATAGGGGGTGGGGGTAGGAGTGTACCAAACAGTTTAATAACAATATTATCACAGGCTGCTGTAGCAGCACAGTATGAGTTCTGAGAGCACTTTTCAGGATCAAAAAATGTAATCTCTCTATTATAAAATAAAATCTTGGAAGGAGATGATACATGATTTTCTCAGAGACACTTTAACATCCCATGAGACAAGGCAGTGAGACAAAAGGACAGCTGCTGTACGGGCTTTTAAATGATTGACGCGCAGCAAGCAGAACACGCAGCTCGGTACCAGCAGCAAGCCAGCAGCTGATCCGACCGCATTCCCTTTTGCGTGTATTCAGCTTCCTCCCCCATTCACAATGTAGGTGGCAGAGACGTGAAGTGGGGGGGTGCTTTGGTTTGGGGGGTGGACAAGTGAAGCAAGCAGGATGCAATGCTCCTAGTTTTGAAAAAGAAAATATTTTCCTGGAGACAGGATGACCACATCATATATGGATTTGGGTTATAAGATCGTTTAAGAAAAAAAAGCTGATCAGAAAGGAGGTGGGAAAAGTCATACCATGAATGCGCCGAGTTACTGTTAACACTTCAAGTAGCACAAAAAATCAACTGACTGTAAAGACTAAACATTTGAAACTATCAACTTTTATGGTGTTCACACATTATTTTGCTATTTATGGCACTATGCGTTTGATCTATGATACATGAAAAAATATGTAACTTTTTCTCAGGTCTATTCTGGTATTCTTTCTATCTGCCTTTTACAGATGTGAAAGGAATCGCTGAACTACAGTAGCAGTCAATCCTGACAGTGTAGAAAGATTATGGGATTTGAGACATTCAGTTAAGGTTTACGTAATCAAGAGTATGAAGATGGGAAATGGGGTCATACTAGGACCCTGCCACAACAAAATAGCAGGATAAGTTGGAGGGGAAGGCTGACTATTTTTCCTGGGTCATTCAAAGACTGACTTATTCCCAAATGAAATTAGTTCAAGTTAGTTTGTAAATTTGAGTTTTAGCTTCCTGATCTTTGTTATAAACTAGGAAGATCTCCTGTTATCATAATTACATTACAGCCTGAATTTATGGAGACTCTCTTTCTTGTTGTTCATTTCATTTGGTTTTAAAATGCAATTAAACATCCTTATCGATCAGTTAAGATGATGTTAAGCATTCTTAACAAGTTAGGTTGTATCCAGTAACCATGAAGGCTCCTCAGTAATGTGCACCCGAAAGAATTTAAAGTTGTATTTCCACAACTATCCTATTAATATCAGGAGGTGTATGACCTTCACCAAAGATTATGGATTGTATTCAGTGAAAATTTAAATTTCTGTTCTGGAGGTTGCCTTATCACTGTTGGAACTCTGGTCTAACAATATTGGACCATCAGCGAACTTGATGATAGTGTGCGTTCCACTTGGCAACAAAGTCATGTATAAACTGGGAACAATGGCATGCTCTAAACCTTTCAGATTTTGGTTTACCTGTAAGAATAGCCCAGCTCTCTTTAGACAAGGTGGCACAACATTCAGCGGTCATTAGCTTTCCTACTAGTTGGCAAAAGGTGTGGGTGTGGGAGAGTGATGGAGTTGAATACCGAGATATAGTCAATATATAACATTCTCATTTAAGTTTCAAGGCTGGGTTAGTGTTGTATGGATGGCTGTAGAATTGTTGATTTATTTGTGTAGTAGGCAAGCTGATGCATGTTCTGCTAGAATGAAAAGCACAAATTTCTCAAAATGGCAGAAGAAACCCATAGAAGTTTTGGCCTGGCAGCAGCATTGGCAAGCCCATCTGTGTCTTTAACCCCACCTTTTCATACTACAAAAATTTGGCAAAAAAGGATCAAGATAAGTACGAATTTGAAAGATACACACAAAGTTCAAAATTGGGAGAGAAAAACAAGGAATCAAAACCAGACACAAAACCCTACATCAAAGTCAAAAATCCGGATAAAAAATGCATCACCAAGTAATACAGAAGAAAGATAATCACACAAAGTCTTAAAGAGTTATCTGCAATCTTGGATGGCCTGGAAATGCTCAGTGCTGACTTTTCATCCTGTCACAATAACATCATAGGTTGTACACTTCCAGGTCATTTCCTTTATAACATTTAGGCAACTGTAAACAAAATGCAGGCCTGCTTGAAAAACAAAATGGTGCCAGTACAAGATTAAATAAATTAAATAATTTAAATAAATTTAACTAAAAAAGGTTATTGCCATTAGTTATAGGATGCTTTAAAGTGCATAAGAATGAAAAAGACCAAAAATATGTCAATACAGCAAAAAGGGTCACAACAACCCATTGTTATTAATAATATATGTTTGATATGCTGAACTTAATTTGGACCGTGGAATGGTGGTGCTCTGGGGCTGTTGAATGAGCCAGATATTTATTGAAAACATCACATCTCTACCAGCTGATTTGCATTTGCTTTAAGTGTGATTATTAAGGAGGTTTGTTTTAAAAATTATTCATTTCTGTTTTATTGGAAGGTGTCACGGTGGCTCAGTGGGTTGCGCTGCTGCCTCGCAGTAAGGAGACCTGGTTTCGCTTCCCGGGTCCTCCCTGCGTGGAGTTTGCATGCTCTCCCCGTGTCTGCATGGGTTTCCTCCGGGTACTCTGGTTTCCTCCCACAGTCCAAAGACATGCAGGTTAGGTGCATTGGCGATCCTAAATTGTCCTTGGTGTGTGTGTGTGTGTGTGTGTGCGCGCGCCCTGCGGTGAGGCTGGCACCTGCCTGGGGTTTGTTTCCTGCCTTGTGCCCTGTGCTGGCTGGGATTGGCTCCAGCAGATCCCCGTGACCCTGTAGTTAGGATATAGTGGGTTGGATAATGGATGGATGGATGTTTTATAGGAACATATTAATATGATTGAAGGAAATATGATAAATTGCAATTAAGATGCAGCTACTTTAGATTAAAAATTTTAATTGTGCAATTAATCGTGATTTAAAATATTAATTGATCAATAGCCCTGTTTTTTTTTTTTTATAAAGGATTTTGATGCATTCTTGCCGATGACTTAAAACAGGGGTGATTTGCACAGCATACTATGTAATTAAATCAACGTATTTAATTTTTAAAAATGTTTGTTTTCATCATGCACTAGATGTTATCGATATATAACATGTGGCACTCTTTCCATTTTCCACACATAACTCAGAGGTGTTGGGACATTTACGTGTGGTAATTTTGAAAAGCCACTCATCATCTACGGGGACTGTGTAGAGAGGGTCCCAGACTTCTGCTTCTTGGGAGTCACCATTAGGGAGGACTTGACCTGGGGAACACACACTGCTGAGGCAGTGAAGAAGGCCCAAAAGAGACTCTACTTCCTGAGGGTGCTTAGGAACAACAACATCTCTAAGAAACTGCTGGTGTCCTTTTATCGCTGCACAGTAGAGAGCATCCTCGCTACTGTCTCTGTGCGTGGTTCTTCAGCTGCACAGTAGCACAGAGGAAAGAGCTCCGCAGGGTCGTTAAGGTAGCCCAGCAGATAGTCTGCTGTCCTCTCCCCTCACTAGAAGAACTACATAGTTCCTTTTGTCTCAGGAACATCAAGAAAATTCTTCAGGACCCATCACACCCAAGACATGCATTGTTTGCATTCAGATCCATAAAGACTAAGACAAATATACTGAGAAACAGTTTCTATCTTTCAGCCATCACCATGCTGAATACTGCTAAGTGGTCAATCTGACCTAGTGAACCTTCATGTTTACAATATAATACACTCTCATGTTTACAATACAGCTGTAAGTTAACATTGGATAAGGGACAAGTGCAATATGACGTATGTATGAGTGGAAAACATTGTCCTGCCATTATGGACTATTTTGGCATTTATTTTATCCCCTTTTTATTTTAGTTTTAACTTGAGTAATTGTGTTTTGTTTTGTTTTTATTTTATTTTTTGCACTGAAAAATTTCACCTAAAAATTTCATTGTACAATGTCTCATTGCTACAATGACAATAAAGATTTTGATTGAAAAGAGTGAAAAAAGAGGTAGTTAAAATTCTGTCATGTCTGAGAGAAAAGCTTTGGTCTTTACTGAAAAGCTGCCTTTAATATGAAGACATAGTAGAGTTTTGTTATATTTTGCTTTCCACAAAACACTGCAAAAGTTCCAGTCTCCTATCCTGCTTATAGACCAACGTGCAATTAATACAAAGACAAGCTTGACAGGCACGCCACATACATTGTCATCTTTTTTTCTGCATGGCAGAGTTTTCATATGTTTTTGTACAAAACACTGAAGCGTAAATATGTACTCTCCAAAGCGAGTGAATGAGTGGCAGGTACCTCTGTACAGAGTAAATAAACATGCTTCAGAGTTCACAGTTCTGTGGCAGACGAAGTTTAATGGCATTTCAGCCCAACAGTGTACATTTTCCTAATCTATAAAGTTACCCAAAAAGTTTGCAGCTATAATACTTTGAAGTCTGATCTTGTTAGAAACCAGAAGCTAAGCAGCACTGGGCTGGAGTCATACTGTTCATGTGTGGGTGAAGTGTGCAAAATAACCAATGGAGAATTGGAATTATTGGAATTATTGTTTGAATAATGAATTCTTTTGTTAATGGAATATACAGTATATTAGCTATGGACAATGGTGTTATTTAGTCAACAAATCACAACATACATGAATACATAGTCTGCAAACAAAATCTTTGGCATCTTGTACTTCTGACCAATGTCTAATTGGGCATTTTTTGTTGCTCATGTGCACTCATTACTGTACAAAGTGTTAAACTGCTGTGGCTCCGCTCTGATTCTTACCTTTTGAAAGCTAACTTTTTTTAAAGTGATCGTGTTTGTATCCTCGGTAGCACTGCCACAGGTTCATTGTGATAATGGGCTTATTTATTGTGCAACAATAAACAGCTGCATATATAATACTGATGACTTTACTTTCACATTTTTACAGACCACAGAAAAATTCCTTCAAAACAAGAAACATGAACTTGGAATAACTCAAGGCTTAACTCAAACTGTAGGAACACTGTCAGTGTCACAGTACTAGCTATAATCGAAACACTCTTTAAATTCACTGAAATGATGCAATTTATCCATATTCCATGAAAAGTCTCCACACTGTTTCTCAACTTTAATTTAATTCATGCACTCCCCTTCCTTGCTGGTGGGCTAGCTGACCTGTCTAGTGTGTGAACAGCTTTTCACAGTCTGCTACAATACTTTCCCATAAACTCTGTTTTTTAAAAATGTAGTTTTAGACAGCCCCCTGCAATTTTGATTTTCAGTTTTTCGGTGGACCCACAGAGTTAGTGGGAGGTTCCCAGACCCTTTGTGACCCCTGCCCACCCCCCATATTCTGCAACTTGGAATGAGAGGTCTCAATATTTTAATAATGATGATTCTGCACCATTTTTGTGGTGTCAGTTGTAAGCTCTCTTTTTTTGGGAAAGAAATAGATGAGAATTGTAAAATAGAATAATGTGGTTTAAGCAGTGCTGTTTTCCAAATAAAAAATAATTATGGGTTCTGAATGTGTGTGGTTATTAGAGATCCAATCATACTGTCCAAACTGCCTCACATGAAGCTGTTCTATTATAATAGATGATGAGATGTATGGTAGGTAATGTAATGGTGAACGAGATGAGCTACCTGTCTTTATATTAGGCTGTACAACACTGGATATTTGACTGAAATAGCTCACAGAGAAAAACGTAATAAAAATAATTAGATTCAAAGAGAGTTACATAAAATATGAATAACCTCGTGCATTTTACTTAATGTTTAATTTTTTATAATTTTCTTGAAAGGTATTGTTTCAGTGGGGTTTATGAGACATTTTGCCGTGTCAACTGTTTAGATTCATTCATTTACATGGACTTCATGGATATCCCAGTTTTATTAATGTTCTGAAAGTGTTGTCTTTAGGATATTGCTTAGGCTGTCTTTTTTTTTTCTGAGGTAAATATCCATAAAAATCATCAAGGCTGAGGATGCATATCTGGTTTTAGAAAGATAGAAGAAAATTACCTAGGTCCAGTTTTGGTTACCTCCATATGGCTACAAGTTTTAATTTAACTTATTTCAGACCCCGTGCATCTTTCTTACTTTTAATTAATCGTATTTTTTAGTTAGCGTATACAGTGGAACCTCGGTTCACGACCATAATTCATTCCAAATCTCTGGTCGTAAACCGAGTTGGTCGTGAACCGAAGCAATTTCCCCCATAGGATTGTATGTAAATACAATGAATCCGTTCCAGACCATACAAACTATATGTAAATATATATGTAAATATGTAAATATATGTAAAGATTAAGCACAAATATAGTTAATTACACCATAGAATGAACAGTGTAATAGTAAACTAATGTAAAAACATTGAATAACACTGACACAAAACACCCAGGCTCCCTATTCAGCTACACGAGCAGGCTCTCTCTCTCTCTCTCTTTCTCAAAACAGAGAGGAACATTTGAACAAATCCGAACTTTAATTTAAAAACCAACCACAAGCAACCAAAAAAGTAACAGTGCAGGAGATCACGCTATTAGCCTTACAGCCCAATCGCTGTAAACACTTTTTTTAAAATGAGTTTTAAGCACAGCGGAAAAAAGTAACATTAGAACAAATCCGAAATTTATTTAAAAACCAACCACAAGCAACCAAAAAAGTAACAGTGCAGGAGATCACGTTATTATCCTTACAGCCCGATCGCTGTACTGTATAGTACAGTAAACAATTTTTTTTAAAATGAGTTTTAAGCACAGGGAAAAAAAGGAATATTTGGAAAATCTGTAATTAAATAAACCACCAAGAAAAGTAACATTGCAACAAATCACGCTATGAACCACTCCATGTAAACACTTTTTTTTAATATACAAACTACCCACAAAAGTGCCCACACTACAATTTAAACCCAGAACCTGTGATGTAGCAACTCTAACCTCTGCATCACTATGCTATTCAACAATAAATAATGTATGTTTGGTGTCTTTCCATTACATTAATAGCATTTTGTTTTCTTAACCTTGAAAATAAGATAATCAGTTTGTCAGTCACAGGCAGCAATATCTCAAAGGCTGTGTCTCTGTTGAGTTTGCTGCCCGTTTACCATCCATAAGAGTTTCTTTTACGTGCTCCATGGACTTGCTATATTATTAGACATCTCAAAGCTGGCTCACTGTGGCTTTTGTTTGTATATATAAAATAAACAGAAATATTTGAAGACATACAATCGTATATTTCTGGAAAGGTTTTAGTCTCCATACCCCTATGTTTATTCATAAAATAGATAAAATAGATGTAAATCTTGCATCCTAATTCCTGCAGCCAATGATACTAGATGTAAATGTAGGATCTCCTTCCATTAATGTAAAGTAGCTGCTCATAATTGTTTTACCATGTTTGTTGAACCACTATAGTTGATGCCAAACTATGTAAATTTGTCAACATAATTTAAAAGCGATATAACAGGTAAATTGGGAGCTGTGAACTCACTGTATCATCACTGAACAGTCTTCTCCATTTTATACAATGGCATGGAGGCATTTCTGCCATGCAGGAAGGAGACCAGGGTTTGCATCCCATGTCCTCCCTGTGTGGAGTTTGCATGTTCTTCTGTGATGATGTGGGTTTCCTCCTACTGTCCTAAAACAGGTTAGGTGGACCTGCAAAACTAACTTGTCCCTAGTTTGTGTGTGTGGTGTGAGTGTTACTGAGTGTGTTCCCCTGTGATGGAATGGTGCCTAGTCTATTAGATTGTTCATGCCTTGCGCCCTATCCATGTAAAGGATATCCTCCAGACCCCTGTGACTCTTCTCAGGGTTAACAGGTTTAGAAAATGGTATGGTATAGGACAAATGTTGTGCAATAGTAAAAAGGAGGTGATTGACTGATCCTAATGATTATAGGCTCTAAGAGTGTATTATAGGGAAATTATTATAAAGCAATTATTTAGTAAAATGTTAAGAGACACAAATTCAAGAAAAGCTATTATTAGTGAGCAGTCAACATAGATGGGGAGATAATGTTTCACTATTGCTAAAATTCAAAGAGAAAGCATCAAAAGCATTTGATCATGGGAGTGGATACAATCTTATTTATCTTAATTTTCAAAATGCCTTGAAATGATAAAGTACCATATGGAAATTTAGTGATCAAATTAAAAATGAGGGTTTAAAATGAACTTACTATATTGTGTTGCAAGATACTTTTTTTGAATTAAACAATTCTAAAAATGCTAAATCAAATTCACAGTTGTGGGAAAGAAGAATAAAAAGAAATGTGATCATATATGCCAATTTCAGTTTATGTATTCTGTGGGTCAGGCATGCAATTAACTATTTTTCCATGAAATACTTCAACCATACTTGCTTTAATAAACAAAATAATACAATGTATATATAACACAAGTATTATAGAAGAGAATAAACTGTTTGTTATGCTTCTTTATATTAATGCATGCCTTTTATAACACTAGATGTGTGTGTGCATGAATGTGTGTGTATATATATATATATAATATTAATATATAATATTAATATATATATATATAATATATAT
>JANRMT010050171.1:0-10229 GCA_026402145.1 Polypterus bichir lapradei | reverse complement strand
GATAGATAGATAGATAGATAGATAGATAGATAGATAGATAGATAGATAGATAGATGCAAACTCCACAAAGATAATGACTTCACCTGGAATTAAATTCTGACGCTGACGTTATTGTTTTTGTTATTGCTTCTATTTTTATACTGAAATACAGGGAGAAAAATCTCACAAAGATATAAAGAGATCATGACAACCCATACCGACAGTAACTCAACTGGGACTGAAAGCACAGTGCATGGAGAAACATTGTTACCTACTATGCGAATATTATTATTATTATTATTTTATGTACACCTCACATCTTTTGGCGTGTGAGTAGAAGTTATCCAAAGGCCCAGGAGTTGAACCCGAGTCCCTGCGGCTGGGAGATAACCGCCCTTAGCCACGTGTGCCCATTCTGCTCGAGGACACAGCCACCCAAGCATTTGCTGCAGTTTCTGCCCTGTTGAAGGTCAGGGGTGTAATATGCATAATATGACAAAGTAAAAGTTAATAAATGCAAATGTAATTTGCTTTTGCTTTCTTTCTCTTTCCCTTTTTACATTCTGCCTTCCTGTCCTTCTAAATTAGCATCTCGCCCAGCGTGCCTAACCAGCATGTTTAACGAAGGTCAGCTGCTTTTAATTTTGAAGCGTCTGCACTGTTAGACAAGGAATCTGCTCTCATAAAGGTCATCGCCTTGAATGATAGATGGATGCGATGGAGCATTTGTTTTAAAACAAAGACCAATAAATACCGAGCTAAACCATACACTGTGGAGAATGATGAAACATAACGATGTAACGATCATTAGTTAAGCAAAGGTCACCGACGCCTCCTCGTGTAAACTCCGGAGACGCCACCGAATCTGTCAGTCAGGGCGGTGACTGTGGAAGTAGATGGCTTTCCATGTGTTTGTTTGCCTCTTATCAGGCCTCTTCAGGGACATTTTGTTTCAAAGAGGGAGAGCGAGATAAGGGGAGCGAGAGCGGCAACGTGATTGGTGAAAATGAAGCCGTAAGAAATTTGAAAACGGGCAACAAGGTAAATTGATGCTGCAAGGCTTTAGACATTTGGAGTGTCGCATTATTAGGTCCACAAGGTAGGACACCAGAATATCCTGAATTCTTTGTAGGTATGGACACAACATGTGGCTGGAGACATTTTTGGGGATTTGGTCCATACTCTCTGAAGGGTATCGTGCAACTTCTGTGGTTGTTTTCATGCTTTGAGCCTCCTGTTCCACCTTATTCAAGTCCCACAGGCCCCTGGGTGACTTCAGGAATAGAGAGAGCTCCTTAACAGAGACTTGATCAGCACACCGACACCTGGTCGTTTAATGCTCTTAACGTGTGGAGTCTTCGGAAAAGCAGTCAGAATTTAGACTCCATTGCACAGCATAGGAAACCACTTCAGAGAACATAAAGCCTGTCTCAGTTCATGAAGTGAGTCCTGAGCATTTGGGTGAGCCCCAAATTTATTACAATTCCTATCACAGAATGTATCCCCTTCACACAAGTTTCCCAACATCTGCTGTACCAGGGTTTCTCATGATGAGGCCCTCGCTCAGCTCCTTTTCTCCTAACAATCGCCTAGTGTTGCAGACCTTCTCATAACGATACCCTTGTCCCCGTAGACAACCCCCATAATAATCTTCTTCCCAGTCCATCATAACAACCACTTTGGCTCAAAGGACATACAGTATTAGCCACCTGGAGGGTTAGGATTAGGATTAGGATTAGGGTTAGGGAATCACCTGATTGCCCCTTACCTTAGAGGTGAGCCATTTGCGGAGATTAGTGGGCTTTGTGGGTCATGTGGTAAACAAATAAATAATCGGCACACTCGCAGCTTAAGGAGGGGACATGGTAGTGTGGCTGTAGCGGTTCCCAGGTGCAATGCAGGGCGGGTGTTTCCTCAGTTAATTGCACAGGTGAGGAGTCGTTTGTGTCCGTAATTGATGCCGAGAGCTGCTAATCACCACACCTGGGCTATGTCCCCACATAAAAAAGGAGAAGTGTGAGAGAGGGGTAAAAAAATAAATAAATGGAAGATGTAAAGGAATGGAGGTTAAAAGGCGGCCGAAGAGCAGTCTCGGTGAGGATGATCCGGCCACCTAGACAGGAAAGACAGCATGAACAAGGGCCCCGTGAAGGAGTGTAAGTAGTTATAGCGGGGCTACATAATAATAAATATTTCATTTTTTTTTTTGGTCTGTGCTGAGTGCGTTTGTTTTTATTGTCCCGTTTGCTATACTACTGTATATGTGTGTATCAGTAAATGTTGTCCCCATAAGTTAAAAGGGGAAGGATGACGAAGGGAGACCGCCACCCCAAGATGGAAATCACCTGTTGAATCTACCAGTTACATCCGGGACATTCTGTATTTAAACAAGAGGAGTGAAAAGGCAAGAGAGGAAGGAGAGGAGCGAGAGAGAGAGAAGAAAGAGAGTCATTTACGCATCCATATTTCAACTTGTTTCTATTCATCGTACAACTCCATTAACTTGCTTCTGAAGGATCTGGATCATTATCACGACTGGCAGCACCGAGAAACCCCCGGGGTTTGGAAACTTATCAACCACTGCTGAGGACACTTATGGTGAGGTCGGTTTTTGTATTGTCGGGAGGAAGCAAAATATCACATCGGCCAATATTCAACTATTACCGGACTTTATTAGCTTTTGGACTCATTTATCACTTTCATTTCAATTTCTGTTTATCATTCATCTATGCTTGTGTTTACAAATAATTTGTTTATTATTTGGGAGGAAGGAAGGGATTTTGTAAATATTGTGTATTTGTGTTTTCGTATAATTAATAATTATTCACTGGTGTTATTGGGATAGTGACGGTTTGTGTTCACATATATATATTGTTGAATATTCGTCTGTCCTCGTGGGTACCTATATTTATCACTGTCAATATATTCGTATTTGGTTTTACATATCTGTCTACGGGCAGCACAGTGGCGCAGTGGGTAGCACTGCTGCCTCGCAGTAAGGAGACCTCGGTTCACTTCCTGGGTCCTCCCTGCGTGGAGTTTGCATGTTCTCCCCGTGTCTGCGTGGGGTTACTCTGGTTTCCTCCCACAGTGCAAAGACATGCAGGTTAGGTGCATTGGCAATTCTAAATTGTCCCTAGTGTGTGCTTGGTGTGTGGGTGTGTGTGTGCCCTGTGGTGGGCTGGCACCCTGCCCAGGGTTTGTTTCCTGCTTTGCACCCTGTGTTAGCTGGGGCTGGCTCCAGCAGACCCCCGTGAACCTGTAGTTAGGATATATCGGGTTGGATAATGGATAGATATCTGTCTACTGCTTGCTTGTTATTTCATCATGTCGGAAAAAATAAGACAATCTGTAAGGAGTATGGCTTGTTATCACCTTGAGAGTCTTCAGGCTAATCCAAGGAAATAGTCTTGGTAGTGTAGTGGCTGGTCTGGGTAAGGCGTCGGCTGTTACATAGTGGTGCTCTAGAGGCTGCTTCACCCCACTGATCACTGGTGTAGAGTGAGGCGAGCATGGCAGATAACCTCCCCCAGGTATCTGAGGTACGGCTGTGGGTGGATGAAGGATGATAGGAGGAGTGCCGACCTCGGACAGTCTGGCCGCTCTGTGAGGTGGCAGCCAAGACGGGGGTCAGGGGATGAAGATCGTGGCTGCTGAGTCTCCGCCGGCTGTGCAAGTGATGGGTGAGCCGGGGAGACAAAGCAGGAGGTGGGCTTATCTCCACCACAGAAAACCGTAAAAAGAACAGAAGAGAAAGTAGGGGTTAGTATGGATTGTGGAGCCAAGCATGAATCATAATGATAATTAATTGAATATACAGAACATCAGGATTTAACTAAGATGAAGCTATGAGAAAGTCATGTTAAAATGATGTGTTTTTAGCAGTTTGTTTAAAGTGCTCTACTGTATCAGCCTGGTGAATTCCTATTGGCAGGCTATTCCAGATTTTAAGTGCATAACAGCAGAAGGCCACCTCACCTCTTCTTTTAATTTTAGCTCTTGGAATTCTAAGCAGACCCTCATTTGAAGATCTAAGGGTACGATTTGGAGTGTAAGGTGTAAGATATTCCAAAATATAAAATGGAGCAGATTATTGAAGGCTTTGTAAACCCTAAGCAGTATTTTAAAGTCAATTCTAAATGACACAGGTAACCAGTGTAGTGACATCAAAACTGGGGTGATGTGCTCAGATTTGTGTTTCTGAGTTAAGATTCTAGCAGCTCCATTCTGCACTCATTGTAATCGATTGATGTCTGTTTTTTGGTGGTCCTGAGAGGAGTGCGTTACAGTAATCTAGCCGACTGAAAACAAAAGCGTGAACTCATTTTGCAGCATCTTGCTATGTTATAAGACGTCTAACTTTTGGTATATTTCTTAAGTGAAAAAACGCTGTCCTAGTGATCTGATTAATATGCGATTTAAAATTCAGGTCAGAGTCAATAGTTACCCCTAAATTCTTTACCTCCATCTTGACTTTTAATCCTAATGCATCGAACTTATTTCTAATAACCTCATTATATCCATTATTGCCAATCACTAAAATTTCTGTTTTCTCCTTATTTAGTTTGAGAAAATTACTACTCATCCATTCAGAAACACAAGTAAGACACTGTGTTAGTGAGAGTCGGGGTCATCAGGCGCTATTGATAAATACAGCTGCGTGTCATCAGCATAGCTGTGGTAGCTCACGTTGTACCCCGAGATAATCTGACCTAACAGAAGCATGTAAATCGAAAAGAGCAGCGGACCCAGGATAGAGCCTTGTGGACCACCATATAGAATATCAGGGGTCTGCGAAGTATAATTACCACAATTAACAAAGAATGTTCTACCTGCCAGGTAGGATTCAAACCAATTTAAGACCCTGCCAGAGAGGCCCACCCGCTGACTAAGGTGATTTCTAAGAATATTGTGATCAATGGAGTCAAATGCGGCACTCAGATCTAAGAGGATGAGAACAAATAAACGGCCTCTGTCTGCATTTACCCGCAAGTCATTTACTACTTTAACGAGTGCAGTTTCTGTACTGTGATTTGTTCTGAAACCCGACTGAAACTTATCAAGAATAGCAGGTTTATTGAGGTGGTCGTTAAGCTGCATAATGACTGCCTTCTCTAGAATTTTACTTAAGAAAGGCAGGTTAGAAATAGGTCTAAAATTTTTAAAAGTAGAGGAAAGTTCAGTGCACCCTGCCACCCCCTGGCCTGGCATGGAATTACTTTCTTTCGGTCCATTCAGCTCCCTCCCATTCGCACCTGTGTGACACCAGTGAATCATTCCTGCCTTGCACCCTAACACTGCTGGGATACACACCAGCTGCACTGTAACCCTGCTAAGTGGATTAGGCAGATGGATGGATGGATGTTTCCCTCTTTGGGGCAGCACGGTGGGTAGCACTCATGCTGCCTGGCAATAGCAGAATCCTTAGTTCAGATCCTAGCCTGGATGCTAACTTTGTGGGATTTGCATGATCTCATTTAGGTTTTTCTCTTTGTTTTACACCCACATCAAAGATTCGGGGTGTGGTGGTCCAGGGAAGAAGGGTCGATAAACAAAGAATGGCTTGGGGTGCCAACATGGCCCTCCCTGTTTAGTAACAAAAATAACACGCAATGCTGTTAACAAGAAAAGTGGCTGCCACATAGTAAAGTGGCCTTTGATCGTCAGGCTAGTGCCCGTGACACACGCTCTTGTAAGGAGGTCCTCTCTCTGGATCGTCTCCTTGGTCAAAGACGCCTCCACTCGTGTTACCGTCCTTTTTAAAGTCCCGGGACCATAAGGGGCAGAGTCAGTTACACTCACTGGGCTTTTTCTCCTGGCTGTGGAGGAAGAACATGACAAGACTGTTAGCAGCAGCGTCCCCTCTCAGCCTTGAGAGGTACTACATACCTGGGGAGAGCTTTGGATAGTGATCCTCAGACACACAAATGTGATGGAGGACAGCATGCTAGTTTCACATATACCCTGACCAGGCTAGAATAGGATCCTTTGCTTCTAAAATTGAGTGGCAGCAGCGCCAACCACCGTGCCCCCCAACTGTTCTATCTGTGAATAACACATCTGGGTGAACACACAGATTTCCAGTTTGATCCAGCCTCCCTGCTGCCACCTTGTCTTCCCAAACCCCATAACCTTTTCTAGACTTTTTTCCCAATGTCTTCATCTTGGACAAGGAGGACCTTTGACCTTGAAACACGGTGCACAATCACCTAATTAATGCCACCTCATGCAGGTTGTGCCTCCAAAGCGTTTGCTGACAACCCTCGCGGCATTAACATACGATGACCTTAGATATGCTACTTAATTCGTCTAATTCTGCCCGCTTCAAGGGCCTTGAGGTCACGTACGGAACCTTTCAGATGTGCACCATCAATCATGCGCCTGCTACGCCGGACACCGCTTCCCAAATCTGGCGTTTGCCTTTTGATTGATGCTGTCCGCCAGACGCAGCTACAAAACACGAGGGCAAAAGGAAAGCGTAGCCTTTTGGTCGCAGTCATCAGTCACGTTGATCAGACACCCAGGGAGGAGATCATTCTGCTTCTCGCCTCTAATTGTTTTATGTTTCACTCTTAGCATTCATAATTAGCCAGCCAAGGGGAATCTAAGAGAAACCTTTGGCACGGCCGGGTTTCTTAATTCGGGGGACGTACCTCGGATGTGCCTCCTTGATATCGTATGCCATGTTACTGGAACAGGGACATCAGGAGTAGGATGCTGTGAACGGCCAACCCATTCTGTACTTCATATAGCGCCTTTCTAGATCGATCTGAAGACGCTTCATAAGGGAGGTGCAGGCAGGTAAAGTAACCTCTGTCATGGCGTTCATCAGTGGCTCAAGTTTCTTTTCCTTTTTTTTTGATTTCATTTGTTGTTTTTTCAGCATTATTTGGTAAAATTTATGATGGAATATGTTTTTGCTTTCTGTTTTTCTAGAATATGATATTCTTTATATTATCACCCTATTCTTTGTACCCCTTGTGGAGCCGAGCCGGACACAGACAGGCGGACATGTTGTTCTTCACCACCACACGTTTTATTTACAATATTTACAATAATTAATGGTCACTCAGACCCAGTCCAAACCCCAACACACAGTCCTGGCCACACAAATGCCTCTTCTCGGGCCGCCTCCACACCTCTCTCGTGCCTTGTCCTTCTTCCACCCGACTCCAGCGCTGAATGAAGGGAGACGGCCCCTTTTATACACTCCCGGACGAGCTCCAGGTGGTTCCCGGCATTCTCCTCTTGGCCACGCCCCAGCGTGGTGGAAGTGCCGGCTGTTCTCCTGGCAGCTCTCCGGGTGTCCATCTAGTTCTTCCCCCCAGCACTTCCTGGTGTGGTGGAAGTGCTGAGGTCACAAGAACCCAAGGCATTGGGGCGCCTCCTGGCGGTGACCACGGGCCCCTACAGGGTGGGGCTTCCATGCCCCCAAAGCAACCAGGAAGGCGGCCCCCATGTGATCCCAGATGGGCACACTCCCACTTCCGGTCCTTCAAGGCGTTCCGGCCGGGTCGTGGCCCCTGGCATCCTCGATACCCTTTAATTATCTTAAGTGTTTGGAAACCCTTATGTTTAGTTGTTTCTTTATTTATTTAATGTCCTTAGCCTCTCTCTTTCCCTTATGTTAAAGTTTGTGTTTCTAAGACCCTGAGGTTAAAAATATTACAACCTGGGCCTTTAGGTTTTCTTTTTTTTTCCTCTTTAGCCCTCTTATCAAAATTAGTATTATAGGGCCCAGGGACCTCATGTATAAACACTGCGTACGCACAACAATGTTGCGCAAACCTGTTTCCACGTTCATATCGTGGTGTATAAAACCTAAACTCGCACATTCTCACACCAGCTCAATGCTTGGCATACACAAATTCTCCACTAGGTTTTGCAAACTGGTGGCACCCAGCATCAAATCAGTGCTTTTGTTCCACATCTCTGACACGGGTTTATCAAATACTTTGAAATTAAATGCATATTATTTATTAGTTTAAGGCATCTGATTGTAATTAACCTGTAACAATATAATGGTTCATGGACTAGCCAGACTATTCCAAATACCATAGCTGCTTTAGCGTTGTTGCTCTCAATGCACCACTTGGAGTATTTATATCACTGTATCTGAGTGTGGAATCACAGCTCTACAGCAGCTGATCAAAAAGAGAATTATCGATATACAGCATCAAGCACACGCTGCCTCAGCCATGCACACAGACTATTGAACTGCTCTCATCCAACAAACGCTTCAGTGCCTTTCCTGTTCAGAAACAGTTTCATCACAAGAACTCTAAACGCACTCCATCAATGGTTGACTTAGGAGAAGGCCCTGTTGTGTGAGGTGCTTGGGCTCAGTGCGCCCTCCCCGGCATTTGATTCACCTGTATTGGACATCTTTTCGACAAGTAAAAGAGGAAAATACACAAAAATATACCAGCATTCAAACAACCACTCTCAGGGTCAAATTGAAACAGGAAGCTGGTTCATCGTTGAAGCTGCACCGAACGTTTCCCCGTTTTAACAATGGACAAGATTCGCCAATGCTTTTCAAAGGGAGATCTGTTCGAGATTCTTTGAAGAATAATTGTGCCACATCTCATGTTTTATGCAGAAAGACAGACAGACATGGACTATTGCAATAGGTGCTTCGTGCATTATGTGCTATGCACCTAAAAAGAAACCAGATCATAACACCAGCTGTGGTAACTCCATTAAGGAAAAGAGAAGGTACCAGGTACCAAGAGAACACAAGGTGGGAGTGACATCAGGGGCTGCTAGAAGTAACACTAGCTCCATGCCTGCCGCAAATACAAAACGGTCTCTTTTGAGGTCCCCCTACAAGTGCTTTCAAGCAGCAGCCATACCTCATGCACTTCTGAACAGCTCATCCACGTGAAGCTAAGCCTGGCCAGTACTTAGATAGGAGACCATCTAGGAAAAGCTTGGAATGCTGCTGGAAGAGGTGTTAGCGAGGCCAGCAGGGGGTGCTTACCCTGTAATCTGTATGTGGATCCCACTGTCCCATGGCGCCTTCCTTCGGATGAGACGTAAAACCGAGGTCCTGACTATCTGTGCTCATAAAAGGGCAGAGTGATGGCTCTGAGGCTAAGGATCTGCACCGGTATCCGGAAGGTTTCCGGTTCAAATCCCCATTACTGCCTAAGGGAGATCCTACTCTGCTGGGCCCTTGAGCAAGGCCCTTAACCTGCAAGTGTCAAGAAATTGTATAAGACAAAATGAAGATCCTTGGGCATCATTGGTAAAGAGCAGGGTGTATCCCAATGTGCAGGCTAAGTTGTCCACCATTGCCTTGTCATTCTGACCCCCTAAGCATCCCTTGTCTCTAATTGACCAACTATCTGTCATCCCTTAACAGCTAACGTGTGGTGAGTGCACTGGTGCAAAAATGGCTGCCGTTGCATCTGTTAGTGGTGGTTGCAGTGACTCCCCACTTTCGATGTAAAAGCATATTATTGATATTCCAAGTCGATACTTTCACATGTCACAGTGTTGCTACCTCCTAACCAACTGAAAGAGTCAAATCTCATTAAATTGAGCACATTTCAGTCCCTTCACACTGGTAACATCAGGACGCTGCTCACCACACCATCCTTTACTCTTTTGAAAACTGGATCAAGGGCCCAGAGTGCACTACAGCAGATGTAAGATTGTAGCGGGGCTACATAGTAATAGTATATTCAATACGTGTGTGCTGAGTGCGTGTTGTTTCCATTGTTCCGTTTACTGTTTGTTATGTGTACGTCAGTGAATGTTGTCCCCGTAAGTGCAGAGGGGACGGATGAAGGAGAGAGACCGCAGCCACAGGATGGAAAGCACCTGTTCACATTCAGTTACATCCGGCTCATCACTATTTAATCAATCAGGAGAGAAAGAGGAAAGAAGAGAGGAGGAAGGAGAAAGACGGAGATTTCATTTACCGACAACAGACCATCATTTCCTGCTGTTTTTCACATCACGCCTTGTACCCTGTTTGTTTCTCATTCTGCCGGATTCACGACAGCTCAATCATTGGCAGAAACCCCGGGGTTGGACTTCATTATCCACCATACACTGAGGAAACACGGTGAGATTGTTCCATTTATTCGGGAGATTCAAACGCATCCATTTTTTCTTGATCAGTCATTCGTTTTCAGGACAGCAATATACCCGGACTCAAGTTCACGTTCATTGTCATTTCAGTATTCATTCATTATTGTTATTTGTGTTAGTGTTTGCAATACGTTACAGGGGCAAGGGAG
>JANRMT010050166.1:0-14620 GCA_026402145.1 Polypterus bichir lapradei | reverse complement strand
ATATAAGGAAATGAAGGGAGAAGTGTGTCTTTTGGTGCAGGTTGATGTCCGAAGGGCATAATGACGCTTCCTCCTGCCTGGTTTCAGAGATGTCCAAAAGAGGGGTTCTGGGTCTCTACATCCACAGTACTAAATCAAGGTTTTTTTATATGTGTCAAAATAAGTGATTATATTATTATAGGGAGTTTCCTTGAAAGCTTGCATATTGAAATCTTTTTAGTTAGCCAATAAAAGGTGTCATTTTGCTTGACTTCTCACTACATTCATAAACACTAATGCAGTACAACACCCTAGTAAATGGAAAAAGAAAAGATAAAGACGACTTTGAAATTGCTGCTTACTTAACAATAGTCTTGTCAGCTTAACAGCAAACAGCAAAATTTCTTCAACTTGTAAACCTGTTAACCATGTTAGTCTTGTGTCTTCTGGATAAACAGCTTATTAACATTTGGTACATTTGTGGCTATTTTAAAGATTTGTACTGTGTTTATTATTTGTTGCTGTATGTCATACAGAATAAGGTTTGGTAAGAAACAATTACTGCATTATTAAAATGCAATCTATATTTATAATTACAACTCAAGAATTATGAATGTGTAGCTGATACACTGAAGAAAAAAAAACCTGTATAAATGTAGTAAATGTATACTTTAACATTAAAAAAGATGTAGTGCAACTAATGATTAAAAATGATTAAATGCTGGTATATACACATTTAAACAGTGTTTAATTGCTAATACCAACTAATTTATTGTGAGAGCATATAAAATATATATATATATATATATATATATACTGTATACTGTTAGAGAAATGGCGAAAACTACCTTACATAAACAATATGACAGCTTGTAATTATGAGAAGTGTTTTATTTTCTTTTATGCCATATTCATTATTGGTAAATATTTTTATATGTATATTTTATTAGTTTGCATTTTACGGAAATTTTATTTATTTTTGCATTTTTATGGTCACTAAGCAATAAGCCCAATAAGCCTACAGAATTTCATTTTGTTAATAAAAAATGAACAATTAACACCTGTGGTCTATAGTTTAATTAGAAAAATACACTTTAATATAGGACATACGGCTTCTATGAGACTAGTTACGCAGGAGCTTAGTGAAAAAAGTGTTTCAAAGGGATAAAGGGGCAAAAAAAAATATTGGAATTTGGTATCTGAATTGGCCAATCAAGTAACATGAAATCAGCATTGGTCTTAAAAACTGAGATTAGAGCATCCCCACCTACTGAGAGATTCTAACAAAAATTACTCTGTTCACGTTTAAGACTTGTAAGAATGGACGCTGTATAGCGCCTGACCCGACACATATTGGACATGGGAGGCATGTGTAAAACAAACAAAACTATTTATTTTCTTCCCCTGTAGGCGCACGTTGTCCCACAGGTAATACACAGCCCCAAATAAAGCACACTAAGCAACACTAAGCACTTTCTTCACCACCAACACCTCTTCCCAGCCAATCTTGTCCTCCTCCACCCGACTCTGGCCGCTGAGTGGTGGTCGCTGGCTCCTTTTATAGTTCACCCGGAAGTGCTCCAGGTGCTTGATCACTGAGTTCCGATTGGACATCCGGGTGTGATGTATATGCTGCCCACACAGGCTCAGGAGTCCCAAACACAGCACCCCCTGGCGGTGCCTGCGGGACCAAACAGGGCTGCACCCAACTCCAATTCACTTGGAGCACTGTGGGAAACCAGGGCACTGCTCCAACCCAGGGAGTGGCCATCTAGCGTCCAGGGGTAGGTATTGCACTATCCAGGGCTGCTCCCCCTGAATATAGTGTGCAGGGGCATCCCGGCCAGGCATGGGACCCGGCCACCTGCCACAGACTAGAATTTTTATTTTTTTACCTTTTATGGCATAAATTATTCTTTACAATACTGTATATACACACTCTAGTGAAATGCATATAACATACTGAAATTCATACAGCATTTACATAAACACGTTATAAATTGAAATGCATACACTGTTTATTGAAATTCTTGCTGTACACTGTATACTGAAATGCATACATTGTACTGTATGCTGAAAGACATGTATTATATATTGAAAAAAGCAGTATATTAAATCATATACTTTATACAGAAATGTTTTCCCTATATAATGGCATTAATGCACTCTGTAGTGAAAAACATACAGTTTTCACTGAAGTAATTACACTCTGTACTGAAATATACGTATGAATTCACTCTATGCTGAAACACATACCCCACAATATAGACTAAAATATATTTTATGCTGTAATCTATACTCCCCACACCAAAAAACTTATATACTGAACTGCATCCACTATGTAATGATTTGCACAAATGTGAAATGTATATAGTCCATTATATACTGCAACACATATAATTTAGATTGAGATAAATATACCGTACACTGAAACACATACTGTGTACAGTGGAACCTCGGTTCACGAACGTCTCTGAACACGTACAAATCGGGTTACGACCAAAAAGTTTGCCAAACTTTTGCATCTGTTCACGACCACACACTCGGTATACGAACAAGCCAGTTTCATTTCGCTTTGTGCGCGCCAATGATTTCCACACATGTTCAGTCTCTCCCTGTGCATTCCCTGTGCAGCAAGAGAGAGGGATAGCGTGAGAGACACACACACACAAATGAGACACACACACGTGCAACACACACACACACACACATGCACACACGAGAGAGAGAGAGAGAGAGAGAGGGCTGGCCGCATAAGGCCAAAAAGGCAGTTAAAGAATGCACCGGGCTTGTTTTTAAAGAGACAGATTCGAGCATTGTTTTAACCTCGTATTTAATGAAGACTTTTTTCTATTGGATTTTAACCTCCACTTCACTTCTGTTTACAGCGATCGGTTCATAGCGTGCATTGTTGCAATGTTACTTTTCTTGGTGGTTTATTAAATTACGGATTTTTCAAATGTTCATTTTTTCCCTGTGCATAAAACTCATTAAAAAAAAGTGTTTTTAGTGAGCGGTTCGTAGCGCTATAGCGCAAACTCTTGCAGTGTTAGTTTTCTCTGTTGTTCAAGGTTTTCTCAGTGTTATTCAATGTTTTTACATTTAGTTTACTATTACACTGTGCATTCTATGGCGTAGTTAACTATATGTGTGCTTAAAAATCTTAAAAAAATATATATTTGCATACAGTTCATACGGTCTGGAACGGATTACAGTAATCCCTCGCTATATCGCGCTTCGACTTTCGCGGCTTCACTCTATCGCGGATTTTATATGAAAGCATAACTAAATATATAACGCGGATTTTTCGCTGCTTCGCGGGTTCTGCGGACAATGTGTCTTTTTACTTCCTGTATATGCTTCCTCAGTTGGTTTGCCCAGTTGATTTCATACAAGGGACGCTATTGGCGGATGGCTGAGAAGCTAACCAATCAGAGCACGCAGTTAAGTTCTCCTGACTGAGAAGCTAACCAATCAGAGCACGCAGGAGCTATGCAGTGTTAACCAGGAAGTCTCATCTCGCTCATTCAGCATCAACGTGCTTCGCTGTGTAAAGAGTTGTGCTCTTTAGTGTTTATCTTTGTGCATAGTCAAGCCCTTCATTATGGCTCCAAAACGATCTGCTACTGCTTCAGGGGCCGTGCCCAAGCGCAAGAAGAAGATGTTAACGATTGCCGAAAAGGTAAACGTTTTGGATTTGTTGAAGGCTACGATTCTTTTTATTTAAAAAGTAGGAAAGGAATATAAGATCTACGGCTGCAGCGTCCTTTTAACCAGGGTGCAAAACGAGTTGTAAGTGGATGTAATAAGGCATTAGTCTGGATGGAATCTGCTTTAGGGATTTGGATTGAAGACTGCCAGAAGAAGAACAACGGCAGTGCTACACAATCGCCTGAAGTGGCTCCTTTACAAGGGCTGTAACGCTCTCCTTTGTTGTGCAGTAAAATTAAACTCATTGTTATCGGACAAGTCATCGTGTCATTGTTGGTGAGTAACCATAATTAATTTTCTTCTTACAGTTCTTAGTACATGTACGTACGCTTAGTGTCACTGTACACACATTTACTGTATACTATTTTTCTTGCATTGTACGTATTTATTGCTGGTGACCTGTCTATCGTAATGGCTGTAACATATGTGATATCGGAGACACTCAATATCTTTAAAATAATATTTAGGTTTTACTGTATATAAAGAGTGTGTTTATATACATAATTTCAATGAATCTTACCTAATATCTAAGAGAATACAAAGGGATTATGCTGTATAACTCTGCGGGGAATATTTATAAACAGTGCGGGAGAGTTTATAAGTGCTTAAAATATATAAAAATAACCATACAAACATATGGTTTCTACTTCGTGGATTTTCACCTATCGCGGGGGGGTCTGGAACGCAACCCCCGCGATCGAGGAGGGATTACTGTATAGATCCCAGTGGAAGCATGTAAAGTGAAAACAGTAAAGGTCCCACTGCTGAGTCCTGTGGGATACCATATCTCACTTCTGTGTATAATGATGGAGTATTGTCAGCACATTTCTGTACATATCAAAATCAATTTGATAAATAAGAAATAAATCAAGCGAGCACAGTGCCTGTAAGCCCAACATAATTTTCTAGCCTGTGCAGTAAAATAGAATGGTCAATGGTGTCAAATGCTGCACTTAAGTCTAACAACATAATTACAGTGGAGTTTCCCTCATCAGAGGATATCAGAATGTCGTTTACAACCCGCGTTAGTACTGTTTCTGTACTATGACCAGTGCGGAAACCAGACTGGAATTTCTCAAATAAATTGTAATGCGTAAGGTGTGACTGAAGCTGATTGGCGACTACTTTTTCTAGTATTTTAGAGAGAAAGGGTAAATTTGAAATAGGCCTATAATTATTTAGTATGTGTGGGTTTAGGTCTGACTTTTTAAGCAATGGTTTAATGACTGACACTTTTAGTGCATCAGGTACTGTGCCATGCAATAATGAACTATTGATAATGTTTAAAATAGGCACTGCAGGAACATCCATTGCACTTTTTACTAGTTTTGTTGGCACTGGATCTAGGGAACAAGTAGTGGGTTTAATTTTAGAAATTAGAGTTAAGACTTCCTGCTCAGTTACAGGATTAAAATTACTAAAGTGCTGAATGCAATGTGAGGCAGGGTCTGCTAAGCTAGTATGCGGTTTGTACTGTGATGCTGAGATCTGGGATCTTATATTTTTAATTTTCTCATTGAAGAAGTTCATAAAGTTTGTACTGCTAATATCTGTTGGTATTTTGCACTGTAGATCTGAATTCCCATTTGTTAATTTAGCAATTGTTCTAAACAGTACCCGAGGATTTTTATTATTGCAATCTATTATTGTAGAATAGTATTCTGACCAAGCTTTAAAGAGAGCTTTTTTATATTTTTAAACACTCTGTCCATGCAATTTGAAAGACATGTAGCTTTGTTGTTCTCCATCTTTGCTCCAGTTTTCAACACTCTAATTTAAGAGTTCGAGTTTCTATGTGCTTTGATCACTTTTGTTGAGCATCTCTCAAGGTTACATTATAATGTGATGTTAGCTGCTGTAAATGGTTTTCCACAATTACGCTCAACTTACTCAAATTATCTATAATATTTGAAGCAGAATTACAATCTAGATGTCGCACTTTGTTTTAATCTGTGAGTGCGTTGGCAAGGGCAGGACTACATCAAATGTAATTAAGTAGTGATTGGAAATAACTTCATTTAATGGAGTAATATTCAAATTTTGAATTTTAACTTTGTAAGTTATAATTAAATCTAATGTGTGGTTATGATTATGAGTCGGACCTTTGACAATCTGACAAAATCCTATAGAATTTAACAAATAAGTAAAACATTTGCTAAAAGTGTCAGTTTCACATCAATGTGTACACTAGCGTGGAGAGTTGCTTACATACTGAAGAGTCTATAGCTGCAGGTGGAAGCTGCCACCGCACTTTTCGTGGCATTACACATATACTTTGTCAGCATGCCCATGTTGATCAAACACAGAAGCTCTGCAGTCTAATTGTGACTTGACGCTGTAGGAAGATAAGTAAATATAGACTGGTAAATAACATATGACTTTTATATAAGTAACATATACATTTTTTTTATATAAAGACCATCACAAAACATAATTACAAATAGAACTTTGCACGATACCTTGGTGAGCTCGGCACGTCTTGCTCATCCTCATCTGAGTTCACCTCTGTCATTGCATGTCTTTATTTGAAAACAACAGTGTCAGATCGGGGGGTGCATGAATGTGACTGAGAGAATAAAACAGAATTTAAAAAAAAAAATCATGCTAACCTTTACAAGTACCATACATTTACACCGGTTGTTATAGGCTCAAATCAAATACATGTTTTTATTGTATAATAGTAACAATAAGAGCAGCTCACTACTCAAAACGTTAATTCTGGGAAGCAGTCAGGATCAAACCCATGACCTCTTGATTATGAGTCAGCAGTTCGTACCGTTGTACTATCTAAACGGTCGTGTCAGTGTCGTACTCTAACCCAATTTCTTTTTCTTTGGTTATATTCTTGAATAAAAGTGCACATCTTTTTTTATACGTGTACCTTTTTTGAAAGTATTTATTTGATATTTGGACTTCAGACTTCACATATACACTACATGTCAAAATTTCTTATTACTAAAACTTGAAAAAGTTTGTGTTTCAGGTATGTCATGTTCAACATTTCTTGCATTTCTCACATTTTCTGTCATCCCATACTTACATAGATCGTTGTAGACACGGAACACACATGAAGACACTGATGGAGAGGTGCAAAGGAATTTAAAGTAGGCTGGGATTACAAGTTTTTTCTTAGGCTTCAGGGATTCTAGTGTTAAAGAAAGATGAGGTCCTAATTTTCTTTGTGAAAAGGTAGGTCCGGGGCTGTTTCTGTCTGTTGATACTTGACCACAGCACTAAGAACAGCCTTAAATTATATAAGACTAGGGGGCTTCGCCCTACTCGCTTTGCTCGCCAACCCCTATGTTTGGTTAATCGGATATACAATTTAAATTTTTTTCCTTTGGAATTGTTTCAATTTCATTATTTGCACTTTTACTTTAAAGCTTCATTAAAAACAATATATTTTGCAGACACATTGTGATAATGCAACATATAACTGCCCGTGAGTGAATATTGTTTCTGTTTCTCTAATAATCTGACTTTTTCTAATGTTTGTCCCTGTGATTTATTGATTGTCATAGCAAAAGCTATTCTCACGGTAAACTGTAAACATTTTAATACAAATGGGATATAACGATCTCCTTTGGTGTGTAATGTTATTCGCGGAATATATATATTACCTTTCTTTTTGCCTGTTAAAATTTGCATTGCTTCTCCGTGATCATAAATATACACCTGACCGAATTGTGTATTCTTTGAAATTCAACTTGTCGTTGCTTTAACTGTTCTGGGACCACAGATTCTCATAACGTATGGTCCATTATTGTGTAAATCCACGTTTTGTGCATTGAATGATGCGAAGGCAAAAATTACACCTGGTTCTGATGATTAATCACCTTTTGTTTGCAGTAATGCAATCTTTTCTATCTTTTCTTTGATACTGTAGCGACTGACATGATAAAGTGTCACAAAAGTTTTACTTGAACAGTCACTGACTTCATAACCCCAAACACAACTTTCTAGCACCCTCTCCAACTTCTCATCTCGCCCCCCACCCCTTATCGCATCAATCAATACCCCGCTATCAGTCTTCCGTGCTGTACTCTGCCCTCCCTCAATCGGACCGAACAGTCACTCAATCTGGCTGGGACACTACAATACTTTCGAATTTTATTGCTTTCATATTCTATACCTTTCTCTGCATGTGTATCGCACCATCGTTTGTTTGAGCCTTTCGAATTCCACTGCTTTCATAATCTTTTGTCTGCCTTTTTTTCTCTCCAACGCCTTTGGGTCTCTATTCTCCGTATTGTCCTTATATGCTTTATATGTGTTGAGTGCACAGGATCTGTTGCACTACATGCTTTTACACGACTGAGTGTTTTTTGATGGGTGTACTCTTATATGATATCTTTTGTAAGTAGGGCGTGTCTTGCAAGAACCTCATGCTCCACGTCCCTGTGAGACGGCCCTGGGACAATCTCTTGGCACCAAGTCTCATGTTTATGGTCCTCGCGAGATGCTCTGTGGCAAGTCTCTTTTGTCTTTTGTCGGGTCTTTTAAATGTTTTCCGAGAACTTCTGAGAACATCACGTATCGTCGACCTGCTTTTGCTTTCTAGGATTTTTTTTTATAATAGACATTAAAGACTTGGTGCTTTATATGAAGATGAAAGCGTTAATGCACAGTTGGGCTACATTATGTAATCATTCAGTCACTTGCTGTCTACCCATCTAAGACTGGTTGAAATCTCAGTAATCAGCACAGACCTCATGTTTTTATACGATACACGTGTTTCCATTTGGTCTGGTATTACAATACACACTGTGACAAAGGCTCTATATAGGCGTCGATCCAACACAGACTGACAACAGAAGCACGTTTAAAAATTAACAAAAAGATTTATTTTCTTCACCTGTGGGGCACATCTTCCCTGTGTCCCACAGGCACAACACAGTCCCCAAAACTACCAAAGAAAAAAAAAAAACACACCACAAAACACTCTTCTTTCTCCTCCGCTCCTCCAAGGCAGCTTTGTCCTCCTCCTCCCGACTCTGGCGCCCGGAGTGGTGACTGTCGGCCCCATTTATAGCCCACCTGGAAGTGCTGCAGGTGCTCGTTGACCTACTTCTGGCTGCACCTCTGGGTGTGGCTGCATTCTCACTCAGATTGGCTTGTTTGGCCGTGCAGTTCCCCCAGCCGGTAGCCATGGAGCCCAACAGGAATGAGCTCCGGTGTTTCAAACTATTGGCCCCGATGTAACCCAGGGTGTCTTTCAACAAGTGTTCCAGGGGACGTAGTGTGCACCCCATGACTGCTCTCCTGGATCCATTGTCAAAGGGGCATCCCAACCGGCCATTTGTTGTTGCAACTCTCAGTGTAGCCCATCAAACTAATCACTCTTATATTCAAAGTGCTTTGTTGGGAAAATGTGGCAGTGGTTGCTACTGCACTAGCCTGGTTTAGTAACTCTAGCCAAGTTGTGACAGGGCTTTATTTTCCCAACATGCAGGTCAATTTATTGTTCTTTTTTACTTGTCCATTGCCTACCATGTAAAGCTATCAGTCATTAGCTTTACATCTATAAACCTTGTTCATTTGGCTGCAAGAAAGTTGCTAACGTGATTAAAAAAAATTTATTTTTAGACCCTGTTTTAGTATCTTTATTATCATTTTTGATTTGTTGACCCTTCTTTTGCATTTTTGCCCGTTTTTGTTTTTTTTCTCCCTAACCCTAGGAACCAGATGGACACTGTGGCCACCAGGGGGCACACCAGCTCACCAAAACTGACACAGACAGACACCAGACACAAGTCCTGCACAAGACAGGCTTTTATTGAGGTGTGGGAAACTCTTTTCCTACATTCCCCACCAGCTCCATAGCACAGTACAGAAATCACAGTCAAATAAACAGCATTTTATCTTCTTTCTTCGTTTTTCCACCTCAACTCATCCTCTAGCAAGCTTCATACTCTGGCTCCTCAAATGAAGTGAGGTGGTCCCTTTTATGCTTTACCTGGGAGCACTTCAGGTAGCCCATCAGCATTATTTGGAAGTACTTCCAGGTGTGGTGGAATCCCAAAATAGGGCTCACAGCTCCACCTGGCAGCCCCAATGAAACCCAACAGGGCTGTGCCAAACTCCAACTCCCATGGAGCCCTGCGGAAATCCAAAGCACTGCTACATCCCACGGGGGCTGCCATCTAGTGACCTATGCACATCTTCTTCCCTTGTCCTTCCTTTACAAGTGCCCCAGCCGTCCATCACAACACATCACCCTCACACATAAAAATGCCTCAGAGAAATCATGGAAGAATAGTTCAACTGCAAGCTAAAACAGAGCACAAGATAAACATGAATCTATTTTTCCAACTGTCTTATCTTTTTCGGCACCACTGCTTCCTATGGTGATGGAAATAAGCTATACTTAAAGGCTTCTCAGGGTAGCACCATTTCATTCTCAAAGAACCTTGTTAATGTATAGGAAGTTAGTATATGAAGGTAGTAGCTCACCTGTTTTATAGGATGCTGGCAGGATGGTGGAGACAGAGACACCCCACAGTTTAAGTTCTTGACGCAGAGTTTTCATGAAAAGGTTCAAAGCCGCTTTTGAACATCCATAAGCGGCCAGAGAAGGAAATGGCTGCTCCGCTTTAATTAAAAAAAGAAAAAAAAACACATTAATGGGTTTATTATGTTTCAGATAAAGGTATTCTGAATCTTATTGTTACTACTCTGCTAATTTTAGCTTTATTGATCTCAAATTGATTCATAGAACATTCAGTGTTTTGAATATAAAACAAGTTAACTGGGCCATTTATTATGAAGAGAAAGGGTCAAGCATGTGTATTATTTAGTTTTATTTTTTCAGAACTGATACATGTCTAATTGTGTAAAGAATATAATAAATAATAATTGTATTTAGCAGTTCAATAATCTAATTATCCTACTGAAATCATTAAAATTGTCAAATCTTGAAACCTGTGTGACTACTCTAAATTTTGTCACAAATGGACAATCATTATATTTGCAAATTTTGCTTCTCTTAAAAGATTTCATTTTCTGAGGGATCTTTTACCAATGAATTAACCAGTACTGTATACCAGCTGATAAAGTAATATAAAAAAACATACATAGTTTTCAGTATTTATTTTAGCAGAACAAACCCTGAGAAAGTACTGTGGAGTTTGAATTGTGAGTATAAAGCATTAAGGTTTTTAGGCTGCTTGATCACTTCTTGATAAGTGCAACTGCTCTTTAGTAAGGCACTGCACATAGCTGACAGCCTGTTGTCAGGTAACAGGCCAATTGCTAAAGAATAACACCCAGCATGCTAGAAGCTGTGTTGTGTGATGTTGAATGTGTTGATAGTCCTGTACATCACTGTATTACAGAATCAATCATATTAAATGCCAATACTTTGTTATGTAAAGAGGAACTTATATAAGGAAATGAAGGGAGAAGTGTGTCTTTTGGTGCAGGTTGATGTCCGAAGGGCATAATGACGCTTCCTCCTGCCTGGTTTCAGAGATGTCCAAAAGAGGGGTTCTGGGTCTCTACATCCACAGTACTAAATCAAGGTTTTTTTATATGTGTCAAAATAAGTGATTATATTATTATAGGGAGTTTCCTTGAAAGCTTGCATATTGAAATCTTTTTAGTTAGCCAATAAAAGGTGTCATTTTGCTTGACTTCTCACTACATTCATAAACACTAATGCAGTACAACACCCTAGTAAATGGAAAAAGAAAAGATAAAGACGACTTTGAAATTGCTGCTTACTTAACAATAGTCTTGTCAGCTTAACAGCAAACAGCAAAATTTCTTCAACTTGTAAACCTGTTAACCATGTTAGTCTTGTGTCTTCTGGATAAACAGCTTATTAACATTTGGTACATTTGTGGCTATTTTAAAGATTTGTACTGTGTTTATTATTTGTTGCTGTATGTCATACAGAATAAGGTTTGGTAAGAAACAATTACTGCATTATTAAAATGCAATCTATATTTATAATTACAACTCAAGAATTATGAATGTGTAGCTGATACACTGAAGAAAAAAAAACCTGTATAAATGTAGTAAATGTATACTTTAACATTAAAAAAGATGTAGTGCAACTAATGATTAAAAATGATTAAATGCTGGTATATACACATTTAAACAGTGTTTAATTGCTAATACCAACTAATTTATTGTGAGAGCATATAAAATATATATATATATATATATATATATACTGTATACTGTTAGAGAAATGGCGAAAACTACCTTACATAAACAATATGACAGCTTGTAATTATGAGAAGTGTTTTATTTTCTTTTATGCCATATTCATTATTGGTAAATATTTTTATATGTATATTTTATTAGTTTGCATTTTACGGAAATTTTATTTATTTTTGCATTTTTATGGTCACTAAGCAATAAGCCCAATAAGCCTACAGAATTTCATTTTGTTAATAAAAAATGAACAATTAACACCTGTGGTCTATAGTTTAATTAGAAAAATACACTTTAATATAGGACATACGGCTTCTATGAGACTAGTTACGCAGGAGCTTAGTGAAAAAAGTGTTTCAAAGGGATAAAGGGGCAAAAAAAAATATTGGAATTTGGTATCTGAATTGGCCAATCAAGTAACATGAAATCAGCATTGGTCTTAAAAACTGAGATTAGAGCATCCCCACCTACTGAGAGATTCTAACAAAAATTACTCTGTTCACGTTTAAGACTTGTAAGAATGGACGCTGTATAGCGCCTGACCCGACACATATTGGACATGGGAGGCATGTGTAAAACAAACAAAACTATTTATTTTCTTCCCCTGTAGGCGCACGTTGTCCCACAGGTAATACACAGCCCCAAATAAAGCACACTAAGCAACACTAAGCACTTTCTTCACCACCAACACCTCTTCCCAGCCAATCTTGTCCTCCTCCACCCGACTCTGGCCGCTGAGTGGTGGTCGCTGGCTCCTTTTATAGTTCACCCGGAAGTGCTCCAGGTGCTTGATCACTGAGTTCCGATTGGACATCCGGGTGTGATGTATATGCTGCCCACACAGGCTCAGGAGTCCCAAACACAGCACCCCCTGGCGGTGCCTGCGGGACCAAACAGGGCTGCACCCAACTCCAATTCACTTGGAGCACTGTGGGAAACCAGGGCACTGCTCCAACCCAGGGAGTGGCCATCTAGCGTCCAGGGGTAGGTATTGCACTATCCAGGGCTGCTCCCCCTGAATATAGTGTGCAGGGGCATCCCGGCCAGGCATGGGACCCGGCCACCTGCCACAGACTAGAATTTTTATTTTTTTACCTTTTATGGCATAAATTATTCTTTACAATACTGTATATACACACTCTAGTGAAATGCATATAACATACTGAAATTCATACAGCATTTACATAAACACGTTATAAATTGAAATGCATACACTGTTTATTGAAATTCTTGCTGTACACTGTATACTGAAATGCATACATTGTACTGTATGCTGAAAGACATGTATTATATATTGAAAAAAGCAGTATATTAAATCATATACTTTATACAGAAATGTTTTCCCTATATAATGGCATTAATGCACTCTGTAGTGAAAAACATACAGTTTTCACTGAAGTAATTACACTCTGTACTGAAATATACGTATGAATTCACTCTATGCTGAAACACATACCCCACAATATAGACTAAAATATATTTTATGCTGTAATCTATACTCCCCACACCAAAAAACTTATATACTGAACTGCATCCACTATGTAATGATTTGCACAAATGTGAAATGTATATAGTCCATTATATACTGCAACACATATAATTTAGATTGAGATAAATATACCGTACACTGAAACACATACTGTGTACAGTGGAACCTCGGTTCACGAACGTCTCTGAACACGTACAAATCGGGTTACGACCAAAAAGTTTGCCAAACTTTTGCATCTGTTCACGACCACACACTCGGTATACGAACAAGCCAGTTTCATTTCGCTTTGTGCGCGCCAATGATTTCCACACATGTTCAGTCTCTCCCTGTGCATTCCCTGTGCAGCAAGAGAGAGGGATAGCGTGAGAGACACACACACACAAATGAGACACACACACGTGCAACACACACACACACACACATGCACACACGAGAGAGAGAGAGAGAGAGAGAGGGCTGGCCGCATAAGGCCAAAAAGGCAGTTAAAGAATGCACCGGGCTTGTTTTTAAAGAGACAGATTCGAGCATTGTTTTAACCTCGTATTTAATGAAGACTTTTTTCTATTGGATTTTAACCTCCACTTCACTTCTGTTTACAGCGATCGGTTCATAGCGTGCATTGTTGCAATGTTACTTTTCTTGGTGGTTTATTAAATTACGGATTTTTCAAATGTTCATTTTTTCCCTGTGCATAAAACTCATTAAAAAAAAGTGTTTTTAGTGAGCGGTTCGTAGCGCTATAGCGCAAACTCTTGCAGTGTTAGTTTTCTCTGTTGTTCAAGGTTTTCTCAGTGTTATTCAATGTTTTTACATTTAGTTTACTATTACACTGTGCATTCTATGGCGTAGTTAACTATATGTGTGCTTAAAAATCTTAAAAAAATATATATTTGCATACAGTTCATACGGTCTGGAACGGATTACAGTAATCCCTCGCTATATCGCGCTTCGACTTTCGCGGCTTCACTCTATCGCGGATTTTATATGAAAGCATAACTAAATATATAACGCGGATTTTTCGCTGCTTCGCGGGTTCTGCGGACAATGTGTCTTTTTACTTCCTGTATATGCTTCCTCAGTTGGTTTGCCCAGTTGATTTCATACAAGGGACGCTATTGGCGGATGGCTGAGAAGCTAACCAATCAGAGCACGCAGTTAAGTTCTCCTGACTGAGAAGCTAACCAATCAGAGCACGCAGGAGCTATGCAGTGTTAACCAGGAAGTCTCATCTCGCTCATTCAGCATCAACGTGCTTCGCTGTGTAAAGAGTTGTGCTCTTTA
>JANRMT010050137.1:0-10224 GCA_026402145.1 Polypterus bichir lapradei | reverse complement strand
ATACAGTAATCCCTCGCTATATCGCGCTTCGACTTTCGCGGCTTCACTCTATCGCGGATTTTATATGAAAGCATAACTAAATATATAACGCGGATTTTTTGCTGCTTCGCGGGTTCTGCGGACAATGTGTCTTTTTACTTTCTGTATATGCTTCCTCAGTTGGTTTGCCCAGTTGATTTCATACAAGGGACGCTATTGGCGGGTGGCTGAGAAGCTAACCAATCAGAGCACGCAGTTAAGTTCCCCTGACTGAGAAGCTAACCAATCAGAGCACGCAGGAGCTATGCAGTGTTAACCAGGAAGTCTCATCTCGCTCATTCAGCATCAACGTGCTTCGCTGTGTAAAGAGTTGTGCTCTTTAGTGTTTATCTTTGTGCATAGTCAAGCCCTTCATTATGGCTCCAAAACAATCTGCTACTGCTTCAGGTGCCGTGCCCAAGCGCAAGAAGAAGATGTTAATGATTGCCGAAAAGGTAAACGTTTTGGATTTGTTGAAGGCTACGATTCTTTTTATTTAAGAAGTAGGGAAGGAATATAAGATCTACGGCTGCAGCGTCCTTTTAACCAGGGTGCAAAACGAGTTGTAAGTGGATGTAATAAGGCAGTAGTCTGGATGGAATCTGCTTTAGGGATTTGGATTGAAGACTGCCAGAAGAACAACAACGGCAGTGATACACAATCGCCTGAAGTGGCTCCTTTACAAGGGCTGTAACGCTCTCCTTTGTTGTGCAGTAAAATTAAACTCATTGTTATCGGACAAGTCACCGTGTCATTGTTGGTGAGTAACCATAAATAATTAATACATTTACTGTATACTATTTTTCTTGCAATGTACGTATTTATTGCTGGTGACCTGTCTATCGTAATGGCTGTAACATATGTGATATCGGAGACACTCAATATCTTTAAAATAATATTTAGGTTTTACTGTATATAAACAGTGTGTGTTTATATACATAATTTCAATGAATCTTACCTAATATCTAAGAGAATACAAAGGGATTATGCTGTATAACGCTGTGTGGAATATTTATAAACAGTGCGGGAGAGTTTATAAGGGCTTAAAATATATAAAAATAACCATACAAACATATGGTTTCTACTTCGCGGATTTTCACCTATCGCGGGGGGGTCTGGAACGCAACCCCCGCGATGGAGGAGGGATTACTGTAAGCGCATGTCGCCCTAATTTAGAGTGCTCATAAGAAAGATAATGATTTACTTCATGAGGTAGAAGTACATGATAAACAAGAATAGTTGTGTCAAGCATTTGAATGATTAAAATGGGTGCTTCAGTTTAAATGTTTGAAGTCTAGTCTGTAGTAGAAATTTGTCATTTTTCATCCTCTGAAATAGATGCAGAAATCGATAGACCTCTTTAAAAAGATCAAAAATCACCTCAAGTTTGTAATCACTGACCTTGAAAAAGCCTAAAATGATACCTCACATTCTTATGTTTCATTTTTTTTAACCTTCTGCAAGTGTCTCTTAAAGGACTAGGACCACCGGTAAAGAATCAATCAAAAATATTACCATATTTGTGATCAGCAAACATAAAATAGCATAAAATAACGGTACACATTGCCTATATCACTGATCTCCATTTTGTTTTATGTTTTTTTGAAAAGGAGTAATTTTGACCCTTCATATCCCATTAGGAACTGAACCCCTGAGGTCGGTTAGGGTGGCAAGCATAACTATAAGTTTTTCTGGTCATTTTTGCTGAAAACACCTATTAGTTTACTCTTTATTATAAAGGTGTAATATCCCACACCAGACATGCTCCAAACAATGCTAAAAAACCCATGGGTTTTCAGGTCTATAGGCCAAAAATTGAGGGGAAACCCCAAAAAGCTCAACATTTTACAAAATCTAGACATCAGGATGAGCTGAATGGTATTTCATATGTGGGGGTCTTCAAGTACCAGTCATTCACAAGGTGTCGGGGGGGGGGGGGTTGGGGGGGGGAACCAAAAAAACCTGAAGTGATTTCAAAGCGTAAAGTAATTCTTACAAACACAATAAACTTGTACAGTCAATGAAACACCAGGCCTTAATCCACAAAACCGACTCAATGTCAAAAATGCATAGCAAGTATTCAGTTCATTGGAGGAAAAAACTGATTTCAACTATTCACTGAAATCAGCATTCTGCTGCTACTTCCTTGATGCTCTAGAGGAAAATACAGTAGCTATGGCAGGCTGCGTACTTCCTAGGCTTACTCTCCATGTAAAATCAACCCATAACCCTCTTATTCTCTTTTGTAAAGGAAATACACAATCAACCCTGTCAGCTAGGCAGGGCTTGTTTAATCATGGTTGCAATTAACTACAGAGACACTGCTCTCACTGCCTGACACAGGCTCCCAAGCTAAACAATGTGAAAGCTCCGCCAAAGGTGGCCAGTGCTAGTCGTAGGTGTGCAGGCCCAGGACAGCACAGAATCAAAACTCCATGGCAATTGAAGAGAACACCGTAAGAAACAGACATGAGAAACGCCTCCACTTACAATGAAATAGAACCTGCAGTATTGGAACTATGATAATTAAGTTCTAAAATGTAATTATGAAAATTCAAAAACAGATGCTAAAAATATATTTTTTACATATTTGATAACCACATCGGCCTGGCTTTCAAAAAAAATAAATTCATGTCCTAAACTAAATCACTAATTTATACTTATTTATCTATTTAAAGATTCAAACTCGCTGTTAAATTATAGCATTATAAACATTCTCAAACCCATGTAGTCCAATTCAGGCTTGCAGGACATGAGAGTTCAGTCTCAGGAGACAGAGGGCAACCCTGGACCGGGCACCACCACAGGCCTAATCTGGAAACACCAGTTAACCCATCTTTGAGAATATGGAGCAAAATCTGAGGACCTGGAGGAAAGAAAAACCCTCAGAGAGAAGAAACACATTCCACAAGGACAATGACCACTTAAGGGCTCAAACCTGGGCCACTGCATCTGTCTTTCAACAGCGCCACCCACAACAATCCATCCACTATCCAGGACTGCAGAGAGCTTGAATCTCTCAGTGATACTGGGAACAAGGGAGGAATAAATCCTGGACAGGCCGTTAATGCACCTGACACACATATCACACACCAACCTCATTTGCAGTCTTTAACTAAGCCAACATAAACCACTTTTCTTCTCCATCTGGATAGTGCTATGGAAATGTATCAGTAACAATGTTCCACCATGACACTAACCCAGTGTTCTCCCCAGAAATTTTTTCCAGCTGGGTGGCAAGAAAACATAGCCGGGTGGGGCAGAACGGGGAAATTTGGTGGTGGGGAAAATTAAATGTGCACTATTTTTATTAGTTAATTATTATTAATTATTTTCCAAAGCTCAATATGACTTCCTTTTTTAAGGTTTGACACTTGTGCCAGAATATTTGTATTAAATTTAAGAAGTACAGGATTCAATTCAGGATCCTGCAACCCTAACAAAAATTTTAAATAACAATTGTTATGACATAAACCAAGAGGCACAAGTATTGTCGCTGTCGGGAAGAAAAGTGAAAACAATGAAAAACAGTATAGGAAACCTCATGAAGAAAAATTAAAAAATATTTTTCAAAGCCAACTTGCATATGCAGAAGGTGTCTTCAGTTAAATATTTATTCTTCTTTTCTTCCTAGAGGCCCAGTTGTCTGCAACTTTCAAATAATCAAAGTCCCCAGGATCTGGGCCCTCCAAGGAGATCACTCAACGTACACTGTCGTAGTGACTATACTGCAAAGTCATCAGACAGCCATCTAGTGTGACTGGCCATTTACAGCTTAATCTGGGGAATGTTCAGAATATTTTGAATTTCCGTTAAACCAGCCATCCTAACTGAAGAATCTTGGAAGAAACAGAATAGCTGCCTTAAGATGTTCAGTTTTGTTAAATAAGGTACAGCAGCTGCTGCTTGGGCACTTGCAAGGGCCAATCGGCGGTTTACACAGTGGCAGTTGACCAAGAGTCCAGATGTTTCATCTCTAAGCAGTTTTGCCACACCTTTCTGTTTCCCAATTATAACAGCCACTCCATCTGACCCTAGTCCAACCAGATTAGCAGTTTTCAAGCCTACAGTGTCCATAGTCTTACTTAGTGTGTTGGTTATAGTCTCCGCTTTGCCAACAATCATATTGCGGGTTGATACAAAACTAATTCTGACCTCTTTAGTGACCTGGCAAACATATTTAATGTAAATGATTAATTGTTTTACCTCTGAGATATCTGTGGTTTCATCACACAGAATACTGAAATACTTTTCTGTGTGTATATTTTTCGTATGTTTGATTTTATTTCTAATGCTAAGACATCCAGCAGCTCTTACATTATTCTTTTAGAGGTGTAATGTGCATTTTTACCAATATTAAGATGTTGTAAAAAGGAACAACCTATTTCTTTACAGTGTTCCAACAGCTTTTCAAACAACGTTGTATGTGGTAACTCATTTTTTGCCAAACAATGCATGGACCTTAAAGCTCCCACAAAGGCATCTCTCAGTAAGTTAACACAGATACAGATCTTTCAATTTGACCGATTCCAGTTTGCTCTAGTACACGCTTTCAAAAAAAGGTCAGCAGAAGACTCAATGTGCGTTTTACTTTTTTCATGGTCCAGCAAGCTTTTTTTTCGAATTCTTGTGTATGGCATATTTACCCAAAGTAACCCTCCTTGGGGAGTGTTTGTTTGAGTATTTCATGCACAATGAGCACCACATAACATTTTCTTTGACCATTAGCCAATCAAAATCTTTAAACCATTGTTTGTTTATACCGGATATACAGTGCTTAGATTTATCAATTGGCAGAGTGTGTGCTGAAGAGACTTCCCCTGATGGACCAGCCACTGCAATGT
This sequence comes from Polypterus bichir lapradei, assembly GCA_026402145.1. Taxonomy (NCBI): domain Eukaryota; kingdom Metazoa; phylum Chordata; class Cladistia; order Polypteriformes; family Polypteridae; genus Polypterus; species Polypterus bichir. The sequence goes on along the minus strand of JANRMT010050137.1, from coordinate 5,362 downwards.
CTTTGTCTGAAATTACCACATGAGGAGCTGACGCCGCACCTTCATTAGTTTGTGACGTCTCTTTTATGAAATAACTGAGCAGTGTTGTTTTCTGAACACTTCTTCTGCTCATGTTGGTAAAACGTTTGAAAAAAAATTAAAGTACCTATGAATAAGACTTTTGAGTGGGAAAGAGAGAGCCTGTTGGATATTCAATTCACACTTGCACTACGGCAGGTACACATTCTCGACATTTCCACTTTAATCTCGACGCTTATGTCGAGAATAAAGTCGACATTTCCACTTTACTCTCGACATTTCTACTTTGTTCTCGCTGTTTATCTCGAGATTAAATTCGACATGTTGACTTTATTCTCGTAGTTTGTCATTAAAGTCGAACATCGTAAACTAAACTTTATCTTAAAATGAATGTTTAATTTACTAGATTTTCTCAAACCCCGTCATAAGTTATGTAGCAACATGTCAACATGTCGACTTTATTCTCGTCATAAGTGTCAAGATTAAAGTGGAAATGTCCAGAATAAAGTCAACATCTTGACTTTATTCTCGACATATAGTTTTTTTTCTTCACTTTGTCTGTATTTTTTTTCCTTCACCGTGGCCCTAATATGCTTCTGTGCAAAACCCTCAGCAATTCAGTGACAAAACTTTTGCTCAGGACACTGTGTGCTGCAAGGGTTTCTGCACACTTTTTTCCAATATGGACGCAGGTCCAAATATGAGCAAATATAAGAATGGCAGATGGGGTCACTTTAAACAGGAACCACACCTCCTAATGCTTAAACAACTGTGTACCTGTATATATATATATATATGTATATATATATATATATATATATATATATATATACATATATACACAGTATATATATATATATATAGATTGTAAGCTGGAGGGGTGATCGCACCCCAAGAAGACAAAGACGCCCCTGGGAATACCCCTGAAACACAGACTACCCTCACACTGCTCCTTACCTTCTCACTTGCGCTATAACGCGTAATACAAGCCTCACACGATACTCTGCTAACTTAAAAGCCTTGCGCAGCGCCTGTCGGTTTTGGGAATTGATTGTTTGCTTTTATCTCTCTCTCTCTCTGCTCCTAGTGGAACTGTCATCCCTGACTTGTCATGGAGCACGTTTAAGCTCATGTGTTTGCAGTGTTTGAATAAAAATCCTTCTTGTTTCTACGACCTCCTGTGTCTCTGTGCAAATCTGTGACCCAAGCGTGACAAGTGGTACCAGAAGTGGGGTGGTTGCACAGATGAACGCCGCCGAAGACTTATTTCAGATGTCTAAAAGTTATGCACTTAAAGACTGGAAACTAAACATGGATGACTCAATCTATGCGCAAATTCAAGATTTGATACATAAAGTGCACTGCTGGTTTGAAGGAGACGTGATGGAAACAGTTGTCGTGAATATATTACTGGCCGGCATACCTGCAGTTCTTCGAGATGAATTTCTACGTCATTATATTAAATCATTAACGATTATGTCCAGACGATTGGAAGGTTCACAGTCCGCTTGGAGAAAGAGCGGTGGATTTTGAGCTGCTTCGCAACCTGTGAACGAACGTCCAGGACATATTCGTCGCTTCGATCGACAAGCTGCAGGACCTGAAAATCGAATGGGGTCAGGTAGGACCCCAAGAAATCCAGTCGTAGATGAGACACCTGTTTCTGGGGAGACAGCGGCAACAGCGGGCCGAGGAAACCATGGACACTACAGAGGACGTCGACGTGGACGTCACAGAGGATATTTCGGAAGCGGAGCCGACCGTAGATGTTTCCGGTGTGATCAACTCGGCCATTTGGCAAGAGAATGTCGCTTGTCTCCAGCTCAGTCAATGGAGGTTGGACTGGCCGAGTTTTGTTGCTCAAATATTACATATTCTTCGGATGGAAAAGATGGCATGTTGATCCCGGTGAAGTTGGGGGGCAGAGAAATCTCAGCATTGCTAGACTCGGGAAGTGACCTTTGTATTGTGAGACAAGACTGTCTTAATGAACAATGCCTTAGAGACTGTGAGACAGTAAAAATACGCTGTGTATATGGTGATGTTAAAGATTATCAGACTTTACTTCTTCCTTTAACTTATAGGGGTCGCCACTTTAAGGTTTGGTCTGCCGTTTCAGACTCGTGCCCTTGGCCGTTACTCATAGGACGGAGAAATGCCCTTTTTCCAAAACTGATTAATAAATGTAAGGGACCAGTAGTCCAGTCCACTAATGAACTTAGTGGGAGGGGAGAAGAAGAAGAAAACCAAGACGAAGAACTGGTAGCGGCTGGGGAAAATCTAGAGCCCAACTTAGATATTGAACCCGATCTCTCCAGCGAGATGGAGGAGGTCACCCCCGACAATCTTCCAGAATGGGCTGGTCCTTCTACATCTTCCCAGATTGCAAACGCCTCCGAACACAAACCGAGCAATAACGCACAATCAGATTTTGTGCGTTTACAACATTCTGATAGCTCATTAAAATATGCATTCAAACAGGCTCGCTCTGCTAACGACTCTTATTACCAAGAGCGTGATTCCGGGGGTGTGAAAACTCCACACTTTATAGAAAAGGATGGTTGCCTTTTCAGAGTGATCTCAGATCACTTGGAGGGGGAATTTATTGAACAATTAGTGGTACATGAAGCACATAGGGAAACTGTTTTGCATCTGGCACATTCACACGTCTTGGGAGGGCACCTAGGTGCTGACAAAACCAGAGAGCGGTTATCAAAACGATTTGCTGTAGCCAGGGCACTATGTGATATTTTTACTCGTATTGGTATCCCTAGAGAAATCTTAACTGATCAAGGCACACCTTTCACTTCTTGCGTGATGAAACAATTGTGTGACAGCTTTGCTATTAAGAAACCGAGTACTACTGTTTACCATCCTCAAACAAATGGTTTAACCGAGCGATTTAACAAAACTTTGAAACAGATGATCAGGCGAGTTGTACATAATGATCCCACAACCTGGGACACTGTCCTACCTTTTGTTTTGTATGCGGTGCGAGAATCACCACAGGCGTCCACCGGCTTGAGTCCCTTCGAGCTGTTATTCAGCAGACGGCCGCGAGGCATCCTGGAAGTGGTGCGTGAGGAATGGATAGGGATCAAGACAGCAGCTCAAGGACCAAGCTTTGCAGATCGACTGATTTCATTGCAAGACAGAGTTTCTATGCTTTCCTCTATTGCTGTGGAGCATCAACAACGAGAACAGGAAGCTCAGAAGCGTCTTTACGATAGGCGCAGTAAGCTCCGTGAATTCAAACCTGGTGATCGTGTTTTGGTACTGGTTCCCTCTAATCCACACAAATTCTTGGCTAAATGGCAGGGCCCCGCCATTATTGAAGAGCGTGTGAGTCCAGTAAATTACAAGGTTAGAATACCTGGCCGGCGCAAACCATTCCAGATTTTACACATTAACCTCTTGAAGGAATGGCACGACCGACAAGAGGTTAACACTTCCTTGGCTGCAGTTTCTCAAACCGATGTTGCCATTGGCAACGATCTTACTGACACGCAAAAGACAGAACTGTTAACTTTGATAGAACGGAACACTGATGTCTTTTCAGACTTACCAGGCAAAACTGACATCACAGAACATAAAATTACCACTGAACCTGGTGTTCGCGTACAAATGCGGCCGTTCCGGATTCCAGAAGTGCGACGAAATATTTTACGAGAGGAGGTAAAGAAGATGCTACAATTGGGTGTAATTCGTGAAAGTAAAAGTGACTGGTGCAGCCCAGTCATATTAGCCTCAAAGCAAGACGGTTCGGTTCGTTTCTGTATCGATTTCAGACGCTTGAATAAGGTCTCTAAATTCGATGCTTACCCGATGCCCCGTGTCGATGAACTATTGGAAAAATTGGGTCAGGCGAGCTACATCTCTACGCTAGATCTCACGAAAGGCTTTTGGCAGGTGCCTTTGGAGGCTAGCAGTTGTGAGAAAACAGCATTTGCAACTCCTGACGGACTTTATGAATTTACAAGACTCCCGTTTGGTCTTCACGGGGCACCTCTGACTTTTCAACACATGATGGACCAGATCCTACGTCCTCACTCTGAATATGCCGGGGCATACCTTGACGATGTCGTGATTTTCAGCAATGATTGGCAAACGCACTTAGAGCGGCTGCAGGCCGTTCTTGAAAGCTTGAGACAAGCTGGCCGTACTGCTAACCCTAAGAAATGTAAACTGGGCATGTCCGAGACTCATTACTTAGGCTATTCTATGGGCAAGGGTTTACTTAGACCACAGTTAAGGAAAATAGAAGAAATGCTTGTTTATCCGAGACCTGAGACACAAAAATAAGTGCGCGCTTTTCTGGGGCTTGCCGGTTACTACAGAAGATTCATCCCAAACTTTGCACATAGAGCTGCCCCTCTCACCGAACTTACCAGAGGCAGGAAAAACCGACCTATCTTATGGACAGCAAATTGCGAACGTTCTTTCAGCGATTTAAAAAAAGCATTGTCTTCTTACCCAGTTCTAAGGAACCTGGATTTCACAAAAGACTTTATCTTGCAAACAGACGCAAGCGTGTTTGGTGTGGGTGCAGTCCTGTCACAGATTTTTGATGGAGAAGAACATCCAATCACATATTTAAGTAGGAAATTACTTCCTAGGGAATTTAATTATTCTACAATCGAGAAAGAATGCTTGGCAATCAGGTGGGCAGTGGAAGCGCTTCGCTATTACTTGTGGGGACGAAACTTCACTCTGGTAACTGATCATGCTCCGCTTCAATGGTTATACCGGCAGAAAGATACAAACTCTCGTCTAATGAGATGGTTTCTGGGTTTACAGCCTTACACTTTCACAGTAAGGCACCGACCAGGTTCTGAACACGTCAACGCAGATGTATTATCACGCCTACATGAACCTGGTACGGAAAGTCGCTTGATTCACAAGGGTGTGAATAAAGCTGAGGCGGGGGTGTGCTGGAGGGGTGATCGCACCCCAAGAAGACAAAGACGCCCCTGGGAATACCCCTGAAACACAGACTACCCTCACACTGTTCCTTACCTTCTCACTTGCGCTATAACACGTAATACAAGCCTCATGCGATACTCCGCTAACTTAAAAGCCTTGCGCAGCGCCTGTCGGTTTTGGGAATTGATTGTTTGCTTTTATCTCTCTCTCTCTCTCTCTCTCTGCTCCTAGCGGAACTGTCATCCCTGACTTGTCATGGAGCACGTTTAAGCTCATGTGTTTGAATAAAAATCCTTCTTGTTTCTACGACCTCCTGTGTCTCTGTGCAAATCTGTGACCCAAGCGTGACAATATATATATATATATATATTATATATATATATATATATATATATATATATATACAGTAATCCCTCCTCCA
>JANRMT010050133.1:745-22280 GCA_026402145.1 Polypterus bichir lapradei | reverse complement strand
CCGGGCCATTAATAACAATAATACAGTATATAAAATGATCTCGCGGGCCGGATATAATTACACGCCGGGCCGGATGTGGCCCGTGGCCCTTGAGTTTGACACATATGGACTAAATAGAACTTGAAAAGATATATTTTTTCATACATCGAGCCTGCGTGCTATTGTGGTTTTGCCTGCATGCCTCAATAAGTCACCCTCCCCTCGCTCTTACTTTTTTACCGTTCATCTAATGAATACACTGAGTATGGCTTTACCAAAACAATCATTGATTGCGAATAAAGTATTCATTATTCGAGTATGTAGATCGGGGTATATATATACATATATATATATATACCCGCGTATCGCAGCGGAGACGTAGTGTGTTAAAGAAGCTATGAAAAAGATTCGTTTCTTACTGCATCAATAAACAGCTCGTCTTCTTCTTTATCTGAGACCTGACACACTGCATGCACAGGTTTTTTTTTTAACACTGTCTTCCTTTAGCGGGACATTCACTTTTTCCACCGTGTGCTTTGTTTCTGCAGTAGCTGCAGTTATGAATAATATGCTTGTATGTATCAGACGCTTCATATTTTTTTGCTGCCTTTTCAATTGTGTAATTCGGTTTTTGTTCAGCGCTCTTTGGAACTGTTGCTTTTTCTCTGTGCACTGCGTCAGTTCACGTGAGCCGCTCGGTGTACATGCATCGAAGTTTCCCAGCTGTGCTGGTGCCATGTCGTTCTATGTCCATGGCTGTATCTAATGTTACCTAAGTCCCGGCACTTAAAACTTTCTCTCGCAGTTTCGCTGAGTTTGTGCCAAACACCACCCTGACCATCTCATCTTCCTCTGCATAAGCACAGTCCTTCACCCGTGAATATTTACCCGTGGCAGTGTTTCTATTGGATTGCCGCTGACGGACGGCCTTATATGGGCAGGCACTAAATTACAAACGCTAGCGGCAGCCTGTCTATGAACTTAATTTAAAGTGTAGGTTTACACTGTGCTTTGTTTCCGAAGTAGCAGAACTCATGAATATGGTTGTATATGTCACTCGCTCGCTTCTTATTGTTTCGCTGCCTTCTCAATTATATAATGCATGTTTTCTTCAGCGCTTTTTGGGCCTCTTCCTGGTTTTCTACCTACTGCGTGATTACGTAGGAGGCGTGATGATGTCACACGAAACTCTGCCCCCACGGGTTTCACGCTCATCTCCATTACAGTAAATGGAGAAAAACAGCTTCCAGTTATGACCATTACGCGTAGAATTTCGAAATGAAACCTGCCCAACTTTTGTAAGGAAGCTGTAAGGAATAAGCCTGCCAAATTTCAGCCTTCTACCTACACGGGAAGTTGGAGAATTAGTGATGAGTCAGTCAGTCAGTCAGTCAGTCAGTCAGTGAGTGAGTGAGTCAGTGAGTGAGTGAGTGAGGGCTTTGCCGTTTATTAGTATAGATCAACTCTTGGCAGTAGAGCGGCCATGCAGCGCGTGTGTACGGGCGCCATTCCCATCCCTAACATCTTCGCTGTCACTTCCCTACCTCTTCATATATTAAATCTTTCTTGAGGCACATTGAAGACTTAAGTGCAAGCTTAATTGAAAAATTAAGGAAACATACTAAGTAATTGCAACACAATTACAACATACAACACTAACACTGATCAGTTTTAATGCAAAAAGATGCTGACGAAAGAAGAGAAGAAGTGGGCCGCTAGGGTGGAGAAAAGAAGAGCTGCTCAGGAGGCAGCAAGCGTATCAACCTCTGAGCAAACTAATGCTAAATGTACAGAGAAAGAGTCTGAAAACTATGAATACTCAAGTCAAGTGTATTCACTGCCCATTATCGTGCACTGCGCCCTTTCTGGTGGGGAGATAATTGGAAACTTGTTCATAGAAGATTACAAAAGTTAAAAAGTTAAAATATGATTTTAAGAACGTTCAACTCTTGACTAGATGTTTCTTGGGAGAATCTTGGTGAATAGAACTGGAAAGTTTTATGGGCTGAATGATCTGTTCTCACCATAATTAATCAAATGTGTTACTTTGCGTTCCGTCCAACTGTGAGTATACCAGGCATAGGTGTATTCTTTAGCAAGTTTTTGTTCTCCAGCAGTGAGAGATATAATTTTCTGTTGAGCTTGACTATAGAATTAGAATCAGAATTCACTTAAATGGCCAGGTACACTAATATGTTCTAGGAATTTGTCTTGATAGTATTAGTATTGGTGTAGTATATACAAGGACAACCCAAAATAAAAAAGATAAATATAAGAAGATAAAGTAAAATGATACAAGGGCAATACAAAAAAAAATAAAGATAGTAGGATTAAAATGTCCAGGCAGTCTAGTGTGTAATTATACATAAATAAAGAATAGGAGCTCAGACTTAGTAAGTATAATTCCACATGGAAAAAAGCTGTTTAGGTGACGGGTTGTTTTACATTTCTCTGCGTGAAAACATTTGCTGGAGGGATGTCTTTGGAATAGGTGATAACTGGCTGAGTTAAATTAGCAATGATTATTCCAGTGTGAATTTTGGGTTATTCTGATATAAAAACAAGAAGTAAAATTTGGTCTAGAATCCCTTAATTAACCTTTTGTACCCCACAAAAACCTAAAAGTCCAAATTACAAGGGCTTCCTTAAGAGAAATTATAAAAATATGTTCTAGTGTTATAAATCCCTTACCGCATGTTACTTGTTTTCCAAAAAAGAATTGCAGCAGTAATCCGTAAGTGCACCACATGCTTTGTGAGCCTAGATGCATGAGTGGTTGCAACCCATTGGGCAAGGAATGGGAGTACTTCCTTTGACATGCCATGGGAGGTTTCCACAAAGAGACTTCCACAGAATAAATAAAAGCTCCATGTCGGTGTTATGTTAGTTCAGTTTATATTTCAGTTAAGGAAATGCTGATGTGCCCAACAATTATTGTAAGAACCAAAAATAATAAATGAAAACTGAGATGTAATTTGAGATAGTTAGGAGTAAAAATCCTAGGATCAAACTAAAACAGATAACCAGGAACAAAGGATAAAGATGTTAATTGAGATTCAAAAGAAAATCAAAATCCAAATAACCAACGTACGGTGACTTGAGAGGAAAATTATTTACTAATAAGAAAAAATGTTTTATCCGCCAAGGAATGAAGGAGAATGAGTATGCCTGCCTATTTATACATCTCATTAGGTAAAGTAACAATGCTAAATGACAATAACTAAAAATAACTTTCTCAATATTTATTGTATTTAATAATAAACAACAAGGGCCGATCTCTGCTGATTCACAACCACAAATAAACCCAAATGACATGTATAACAATGCATACTATGATTCTTGCTACAATATGCTCAAACATAATTTTTTTTTTAAAGTCATTGTTTTAGTGTTTCTGTTTTACTTTAGAAAGTTTTTTCCTCAAAATGACAAGCCTCTGCCTTCCACGCTGTTAATTAAACAGAGCTTCAGCACTCATCTGTGGCAAGTTGACGATGTAACAAATTGGTCCACATTATATGCAACCGCAAGCTGCATGAAAAAAATAGAAAGGGTAGCATTTCACACACTCAGTGTAGAAGTGAATACGTCTCATGAAAAGTGGCTGTTTTGTGTGCCGCTGGTGAGAAGTACAATGTGGTGTGACTTTTGCTGGTTGATTTCTCATCGATTGTATGATGTAATTTGTCTGTTTAGGATAGGCATATTTTATCTTACAGTATTCTTCAGAGCTAGTTTATTGAATATTCCATAGATTTTAGCCAAAACTGGAGTACAAACAAGACTCCCTGTTTAGCCCTGAATAAAATAAACACACTGACTGAACTGTAGCTCATTGTATGCACACTGTGACACTAAACTTTGATTCGTATGGCTTTAATGAGGTGACAGTATGTTGTTTTTATATCAAAGGATACTGATTCTCCATTGATGGTACAATAAGAACACAGATTATACATTATCATTATTTCCTTTCTCTGGCAAAAACACATTTTGTATACTGGCTTAATTTAAACCTATTGCCGACTTCCCTAAACTTTGAACTGAGAGCACACTATGCTTTTTATTGATCACATTTCAAAAAGCTTTGACAATGTATTTATGCACTGTCTCAACATCTCTGCTAATCATTATTTTTAGAGTTTTAGTATTAATGTACAAAAATAATTTAAAGTTTTTTGAGTATTTTGTGACAACTGTTTCTGGCGTCCAAAGACCAGAGTCACCATCAGAGTGAAGTTTGTCACAGTCTGCGCCTGTGCTTCTGTTTTTCTTTTTCAGTGTTCCAGCTCCCAGACACATTTCAAAGACATGTGTGGCAGGTTAATTGGAGGTTACTAAGAATAACCTACTAGAAGCACTTATCCACCTTCCAAATATGGAAGAAATCAACAAAAGAATACCTGTACATGAACAAACTATCACTAAAGAAAGCATTTCCATCATCTCTGAATCCACAAGTGCCAGTGACAAGCTGTGTTTTGCATTTGGCGTCATACTGTAGTAGCAAACGTTTTCATTGCCAGACCATTCTATTCACATACATCAGCCAAGACTACATTTGTAAGCACCTGCACCAGCCAGTTTGCAATACCAGTCCAATGTCACTGACCATTCTGTAGCTCAGTGTCTAGGACTGTCTGGCTGTTACACAGTAGGTTTATTTCTGGTAAAAGTTATATGTTATATGTCTAGATATGACTAATTGAATGATTATTTAATAAATGTGGCTGCATATTTATTTTTATGTATTGCTGATGTTTATTTCCAGCACATATTTTTTTATGTTGCTGTACGACGCATTGTATCTTTGCTCCTTTTTTGTTGTTTGTGCACCAGGCTGGAATAGCTCAAATATTTTTCATTATACTAAAAGGTAATACAACAGTAAATGAAAAGTGAACTGGATTAAGTTGCTTTTTTGAAAAAGCCTTTTGGTCTAAAGCTTTTTTTTTATAGTATAGCCAGCCTCACATCTTTTGAGACACTCAATATAACCTTAATAAAAAAAAAGCAAGTATTAAAAGAATAAAAAAGAATTAATGTATAATTATATAACCTTCTGGACACAGTTATATTGAGGAAATGACCCTTTGCTACAAAAGATGGCTCTTCAAGTTATCACAATATCTGGCAAAACATCAAACTTTGAGTCGGCATTCTCTATTGTGAAGCTGGCAAAAAACAAATATGGCTCTTGAATCAGAAGTGAATGACTCCATCAGCATTTTACTCATTTTCCAACAAATTTTGCAAAGCTGTCCAGAAACAAGTGCTGACAATTTTTTTTTATAACAAAGGTGGTCAAAACTTATAGTTCAGGAGTTTTTGAATTATTTTTTGATTTCACTGTGCCTGTTCAGTGTAATCATCTTATATTTTGTGAAAGTTTAAAAAGTAGATCCGTGATTGACAAAGTCTACTTTATATTAATATGATCACTGGCAAAAAGAGAAAGACAATTTGGTAATATTCATTGTATTCTTTATGAAAACAAATCAAAATCAGGGAACAAACTTAAGCAATGTTAATGCTCATTACAAAGCTTTTTCAGTAATTGATAATATAATAATTCTTACTATTTCTTAGGCTTCTTAGGCCCTGATAGCCCTTATCCAATGGTTTCGAAGGTGCCATACATACAGTATGTTTTAAAAATGACATGTTTAAAACTTAAACAAATAGCCTCTGAAAACAGACGGAGTGAAGGGTATCAGATTATATTATGTCACTCATCACTGGCCATTATTGTTTCACAAGAATAAGGCACTGAAAGCAAGATGAAGCATCATCTCAACACATCCTTAGATACATGGTGCTCAGGCATTGTCTGTTCATATTGAGCTACATTAGAAAATCTGTTTTTGTCACCTTTTATCAAAATACTGCACAAACTGCTTGTCAGCAGCAGCCACAACTGGGCATGCAGAACCCATCATTATAGCGTAAAGTGGGCCCAAACCACGACATCCCAACTCACTGAGACAAACATTTTTCCATAAGTTATTACTTTCTAGTGATTTGTTGTTTTTGGACATGTTTGTAATTTTGTAATACTATTGTAATCCAATCTTACTCTCAGCTGGTTTATATTCATATTTTTCAGTTACTTGTCAATGTTATGTTCAGTGTCTCTTTTATTCATTTGAAAACATGTAAAGTGAACCATTACTGTCAGACATTCTTCTATTTCTGTGACATATATCTGTCTATCATTCTGCTTTTTTAATGTCATAGGTTTTAAACTTCAGGTTAATAAAAATCTTTTATTTTTTTTCTCGTCCACCTTTTCAGGAAGGGTTTGGCTGTATGTTTTTTTTCTTGAGATGGGTGGATTTGGTTTCGACAGGCAACTACCTTTTGATACCACTGCAGAAACAGAAATCCCATTCTTTGGCTTTTAATTAAAGTACCTCAACTACCAGAATTCTACAAGGGTATTGTGTTAACATGGCATTTTATTTTCAAAAGAGATTTTAGTGAATCAGACTAGATGTTTAATGATCCTTAGATTTGCAATGCTTAGTTCTCATGCCCTTTTTTAAAGAGTAACTTGTAATTAAACACAAAATGCTCACCATTTTCACATATTTATGAGAAAAGAAATAAATATTTTGTAGACTCTATTCTGTTCGCGTCCATCCTGGCCATGAAGTCTGCTAGAGATATTTAGTACTTCTGATCTTGTACGCTGATGATGAGTTTTGGCTCAATGACTTCATCTCTTCTCACAAGTTCAGTACGGAAACTACATGGCCAGAGATGAAGGTGCGCCCTGCTGTTGATCTTTCTTTACTCCCCATCAATGCTATTGTTAGGTTTGATAAAGGTTTCCTTTTCTAATAAGGAATTATACAATTATTGTTTAAAGGTTGCTCATTTTTCTTCTTTAAAAATGTGCTGGATACACCTTGGAGAAAAAACAAGAAATGCATGGAGGCAACCTTAAAAACTTACATTTTGAAAGCATCCATTTTAACAAAAGAATTTACAGTGATGGATATTACACAGAATTATTGGTTTTAATTGATGTTTTTAAAATTAATGTGAAAAGCTAATTAAATGCAAGTGTGTTTGTGGTCAAAAAGAATCAGTATTTCATTTGTTCTTATATTGTATTATAAGAACTATTATTGTATAGTTTTTTCAACTTTTTTGTTGGTTATGTATAAAATCAATAATAAGATTTAATAATATTTTGTTTATTTTTGTCATTAAAATCAAAAGGATAAGGTTTACATACTACAAGCCATACCACTCCAAAATCAATAAGCAATACAGAAAATATAAAATGATAAAATATCCATCCATCCATTATCCAACCCGCTATATCCTAACTACAGTGTCATGGGGGTCTGCTGGAGCCAGTCCCAGCCAACACAGGATGCAAGGCAGGAAACAAACCCCAGGCAGGGCGCCAGTCCACCGCAGGGCACGCACACACCCACACACCAAGCACACACTAGGGACAATTTAGAATTGCCAACGCACCTAACCTGCATGTCTTTGGACCGGAGTACCCGGAGGAAACCCAGGTAGACACAGAGAGAACATGCAAACTCCACACAGGGAGGACCCGGGAAGCAAACCCCGGTCTCCTAACTGCAAGGCAGCAGCGCTACCAATGCTCCACCGTGCCGCCCCATGATAAAATATGATTTTGATTTTCATATTGTGGTTAAAACTGAAATTTGCTTTTTACTAAAAAAAATCAAATGTTCTTAAAACATTTGTTTGGAAGTACTTATAAAAAAATGTGCAGAGTGAGGGAGGTTAGATAGTAGAGGTTAGTTTTGTGTAAATAATGTAATTTCATGGCAACATTTTTGTTAATGTGTTCAATTTACAAAGATATTAAAATGCGTTTACTTTATACATTTGATCTTATGTTACTACTTTTATTTTTTTGTTTATTGAAAAATCTTTCAATGTCTTGCATTTGACACCCTTTTCAAAATTTCAGATTTCTCAGGAATAAGACAGATTACTTATAGGCAGGTTAATAAAAAACAGAAGGATACAATCCACTTTTTTAAAACTACTATTGCTAATCTTAATATTAATTTGGACTGATGCAAGTAAAAATTTATTTATTCCAAAATCACAGATAGATTGCAAATATTATAATCAGAATCAGAATCAGCTTTATTGGCCAAGTATATATATATACATATAAGGAATTGGACTCCGGTTTTACCTAGTATTGTCCCTGATGCTGTGAGATTGACTTAAGTTTTCATGAGAGTGATGGCCTGAGGGAAGAAACTGTTCATATATCTGGTAGTTTTGGTGTACAGTGCTCTGTAGCGCCTACCAGAGGGAAGTAATTGAAAAAAGTTGTGACCAGGGTGTGATGGATCTGCAATGATGTTTTCTGCCCGTTTCCTGACTCAAGATTTATATACTGTAAGTCCTGAATGGAGGGCAGATCAGCACCAGTGATTTTTTCTGCAGTCCTGACTGTCCGTTGTAATCTGTTCCTGTCCTGTTTTGTGGCTGAACCAAACCAGACTGTGATAGCTGAACAGGGAACAGACTGGATTACTGCAGAGTAAAATTGGATGAGCAGCTCCTGAGGCAGGTTGAACTTCCTGAGCTGACGCAGGAAGTACAACCTCTGCTGGGCCTTTTTGACAATTGTCTCTATGTTTGATGTCCACTTCAGGTCCTAGGAAATTATGGATCCCAGAAACCTAAAGTTTTCCACAGCGGACACAATGCTGTTGAGTAGTGTGAGAGGGGGCAACACTGGGGGGCTCCTCCTGAAGTCCACTGTCATCACCACAGTTTTAAGCTTGTTCAGCTCTAGGCTGTTTTGACCGCACAAGAGGGCCAGCTGTTCGACCTCTCGTCTGTATACAGACTCGTCACTGTCCTTGATGAGGCCAATGACTGTCATATCATCTGCAAACTTCAGGAGTTTAACAGACACGTCTCTTGAGGTGCAGTCATTTGTTTAGAGGGAGAAGAGCAGAGGGGAGAGGACACATCCCTGGGGGGCGCCAGTGCTGACTGTTTGTGTGCTGGATGTGATATTTCACAGTCAGTTTCACTTGCTGCTTCCTATCTGTCAGGAAGTTTGTGATCCACTGGCAGATGGGAGCTGGCACAATGAGCCAAGTGAGTTTAGTGTGGAGGACTTCTGGAATGATAGTATTGACTGCCAAGCTGAAGTCCACAAACAGGATCCTAGCATATGTCCCTGGAGAGTTGAGATGTTGCAGGATGTAGTGCAGTCCCATGTTGATTGCATCATCCACTGACCTGTTTGCACGGTAAGCAAACTGTTGGGGGTCAAGCAGGGGGCCTGTAATGTCCTTCAGGTAGGTCAACACCAGTCTTTCAAAGGATTTCATGACCACAGACGTCAGGGCGATAGGCCTATAGTCATTTAACCCTGCGATGGAAGTTTTCTTGGGAACCGGGATAATTGTGGAACGCTTAAGGCAGGAGGGAACTTCACATAGCTCCAGGGATCTGTTTAAGATCTGTGTAAATATGGGGGCCAGCTGGTCAGCACAGACTATGAGACAGGTGGGTGACACACTATCTGGACCTGGTGCCTTCCTGATCTTCTGTCCCCTGAAGAGCTGAGTCACATCCCCTTCACAGATCCTGAATGCAGGTATAGTGTCAGTTTGGGGGATGTGGCATGGTGCTGGGAGTGTATTGTGATCGGAGTGAGAGGTGTGAAAGAGGGATTATCAAACCTGCAGTAGAACAAATTCAGCTCGTTGGCCAGTTGATGGTTTTCTTCAGTATGGGGGGATGGTTTCCTGTAGCTGGTGATGTCTTTCAGAAATCTCCACACTGATGCAGGGTCGGTGGCTGAAAACCTATTTTCCAGCTTTTCAGTGTAGCACCTCTTTGCTACTCTGATCTCCTTTGTCAATGTGTTTCTGGCCTGATTATACAGGATTCTGTCCCCACTTATGTAGGCCTTCTCCTTAGCCTGACAAACCAGGGTTTGTTGTTGTTGTATGTGCAAAAAGTTTTCAAGGGCACACACATATCCTCACAAAAACTGACGTAGGATGTCACAGTGTCAGTAAGCTCGTCCAGGTCTGTCGCTGCAGACTCAAAAACACTCCAGTCAGTACAGTCAAACCAGGCTTGTAGTTCCAGCTTTGCCTCTTTGGTCCATCTCTTCACCGTTTTGATCACAGGCTTTGCAGATCTCAGGTTCTGCCTGTAAGTCGGGACCAGATGAACCAAACAGTGGTCAGAGAGTCCCAGGGCAGCACGAGGGACAGAGTGATAAGCATCCTTTAATGTAGTGTAACAGTGGTCCAGTATGTTTTTGTCCCTGGTAGGACACTTAATATGCTGTCTGAATTTTGGCAGTTCTTTCCTGAGGTTTGCTCTGTTAAAATCACCAAGAACAATGAGCAGGGAGTCCGGGTGTTTGTGCTCCATGTTAATTATCTGGTTAGCCGGGTGTTGTAATGCTTCACTAACACAGGCCTGAGGTGGAATGTAAACACCGACCAGAATAAACGAGGAAAACTCCCGCGGTGAATAGAACGGTTTACAGTCAATGAAAATAGACTCTAAATAAGGACTAATTGGTATAGGTAACTTTTAAAAAAATTAATCTTTATTGACAAAGCGCCAGAGCAGTGTCTCCCTCACAACTTTAAGCTCCCTGTAAATATCATATCTGGCAGACATGTCCACCTATTTTATACAAAACCCACACACACAAGACCCATACAGGTTGGGCTTTAAATTAGTCCAGGAATCTCCACACACTGGGATTGATTTTGGCATATCCAACCCCTCTTCAGACCCTCCTATTTCCTACATCTACAGTTTAAAAAGACAATCAAAGTCAAGGGCATAGTGCTATTAATATTACTGATGCTTTAAACTAACCCAAAAGAACCTAAATAGTTTGGAAATTAGCGTATTTTATAGCATACTTGCAATTGTGTTCCCATTTGCAGAGTTAAAATCTGTAAGTATAAAAGTGATGAGAAAAGAAAGTAGTCACTTCACAAATGAAAGCACCCTTGACATTATAGTGTGACAATATTAGCCATGTTTTAACCTATTAACAAAGTGAATAGTAGTCCATTCATTCATTTCTACTTATCCCAATTCAAAGTCTCAAGATGCCACAGCCCTGAAAGTATAGGGCATAAGGCAGGAACAAAGCCTGAACCGAATATCAGTGTATCATGGAGCACAGTCCTGCAAAAACACAAATCAATAAGCCAGACTTGTACCTCTCTGAGATTTGGGGACACAACTGGAGAATGTAACTGAAGTCTAAACCATTGGGAATCTTCTTCTTCTTCTTTCGGCTGTTCCCGTTAGGGGTTGCCACAGCGGATCATCCTGTTCCATATCTGTGCCATTCTGAAACTCAAAGTCCAAGTAACTTGTCACAATTTTATTTGGTATATTTTTATAACTGTCTGTTTGTGTTGGATATTATAGGATGCCTATTATAGTACGTCTTCATTTAGAATACTTAAATAATACATAAGCTGATTTAATTTTATCATTGAAGAGACATATGTCCTGAAAACATCAAACATCACTGCTTAAATTAGTCCTCTTGATTTTTCTATGTTACAACCATTTATAATTCTCTGAAGTGCAAATAAATCACAGAGGAACAGACTCAAACGTTTACAATTATTTTATCTTTTTGATCCAATTGAACTTCTAAACTAGAGACTGCATTGTAGTTTTGTTAGACATGAAGATTAACACTTGAAAAAGCAAATGAACACAATGTCACACACAAATTTCACATTTACTTACAATGAAAGATGCCTGCTATATGCAGTACCTTCAGAAAGGTACTGTCCCCTTCACGTTTTCCATATTTTTTTGCAGTATTCTGCAAAAATCATTTAAATTTATTCTTCCCTCATCAAACACCACTCAATCCCCCAAAATGACAAACTGGAAACAGGATTTTAGGAATTTAAAAAAAATGATTAATTACATTCAGACCCTCCATATCTATACTTTATATATTGTGAGGTTTCTGAACTCTTTTAGGAAAAACAAGACCCCCACCCAAGACATCACACCAAATCGTGCCTGCCACGTCTGTGAAGGACTGCTTGTTTTTTGTCGAGGCAACCGCAGGTTTGCAGTGCAGCAGTAGAGCGCCTGGTGCACCACAGAAACAACTATGAGCCGATTGAGATTGTGCTATACGCTCCTGTCGCTGATTGGTGATGCTAGGGACATTATAAGTGCAGGGAACATTAACTTGGCCACTGACCTGGTCCCAACTATGTCCATCTGCTGTGTGTGTGTATAGGAGAGTTGTAGCTCCCGCTGCAAGAAATAACCCTGCTGTTCCTGTTTCAAGTTGAATAAAGCTGGTTTTGCTAAAGTACTAAGACTTGGCCTCGTGTTTTGGGGTGCAAGACAGGGACTCACGTGTCACAATATATGAATACACTTATGAGGTCCTATGATCCTTCTTACCCTCTCAGGTCTGCTGATGAATACCATCTGGAGCTGCCATCTCTGCATGGAATTCAACCTCAATCGAGATTCTTTTTATTTGTAGCTCCTAGTTGGTGGAATCAGCTGCCCAACTCCTTCCAAACTTCTGACTCCCACAATGTGTTTAATAAGCAATAGAAGACTCAAATTGATAATGGCCTTGTTAGGTTTTTGTAATCAAGGAAGTGTAACTTGCATTTTGTTCTTAGCTCTCCACTAGTGGTGATCAATTTTGTAACCTTGTCCTGTAACACTTGTTCAGAAACAGTCCCTCAGACACGTGTCTACTCAATTATATTGACAACGTTTGTAAGCTGCTTTGGTTAAAAGTGACTGCTAAGCAAATAAATGTATATTTAATGTAAATGGGCCTCTCAAGAACATTCCCAAAGTTGTCTGTAAGCCTCTCCTGTGTTGTCCTTGCTTTTTACTTAAGATCATTGTCCCGTTGGGAAGTGGAACTTCAGTCAAGCCTGAGGCCCAAAGCATTCTGGAGCAGGTTTTCATTTAGGATATCTGTGTACTTTACTTCAGCTTTCCTTCAACCCTGTCAAGTCTTCCAATCCCTATCACTGCACTCCACAGCATGATGTTGTTGCCACCATCCTTCACCACTGAAATGATATTAAGAAATCACTTTATTTGCTATATACAATTTCTTTCATTAGAATTTTGTCATTTTTTGCATACCCCAACTTACTCTCTAGAGGCACACAGAGAGGGCAACAGAAATCTGGGTGAAGATCAGAGACAACTATTTGTACAGCACTCGGGAGCAATTGCAGGTTAAGGGCCTTGTCTCAGGGGCCCAACAGAGTAGCATTTCTTCTGCCACTGCCAGGATTTGAGCCAGCAACTTTCCAATTATCAGCACAGATCCCTTTGCCAGAGAGATAGCACCAGGTGATGAGAGGCACTGCTGGTTTCCTCTAGATGTGATGCTTTGAACTGAGGCCAAACAGTTCTACACTCACCTAAAGGATTATTAGGAACACATGTTCAATTTCTCATTAATGCAATTATCTAATCAACCAATCACATGGCAGTTGCTTCAATGCATTTAGGGGTGTGGTCCTGGTCAAGACAATCTCCTGAACTCCAAACTGAATGTCAGAATGGGAAAGAAAGGTGATTTAAGCAATTTTGAGCGTGGCATGGTTGTTGGTGCCAGACGGGCCGGTCTGAGTATTTCACAATCTGCTCAGTTACTGGGATTTTCACGCACAACCATTTCTAGGGTTTACAAAGAATGGTGTGAAAAGGGAAAAACATCCAGTATGCGGCAGTCCTGTGGGAGAAAATGCCTTGTTGATGCTAGAGGTCAGAGGAGAATGGGCCGACTGATTCAAGCTGATAGAAGAGCAACTTTGACTGAAATAACCACTCGTTACAACCGAGGTATGCAGCAAAGCATTTGTGAAGCCAGAACACGCACAACCTTGAGGCGGATGGGCTACAACAGCAGAAGACCCCACCGGGTACCCCTCATCTCCACTACAAATAGGAAAAAGAGGCTACAATTTGCACGAGCTCACCAAAATTGGACAGGTGAAGACAGGAAAAATGTTGCCTGGTCTGATGAGTCTCGATTTCTGTTGAGACATTCAAATGGTAGAGTCAGAATTTGGCATAAACAGAATGAGAACATGGATCCATCATGCCTTGTTACCACTGTGCAGGCTGGTGGTGGTGGTGTAATGATGTGGGGGATGTTTTCTTGGCACACTTTAGGCCCCTTAGTGCCGATTGGGCATCGTTTAAATGTCACGGGCTACCTGAGCATTGTTTCTGACCATGTCCATCCATTCATGACCACCATGTACCCATCCTCTGATGGCTACTTCCAGCAGGATAATGCACCATGTCACAAAGCTCGAATCATTTCAAATTGGTTTCTTGAACATGACAATGAGTTCACTGTACTAAAATGCCCCCCACAGTCACCAGATCTCAACCCAATAGAGCATCTTTGGGATGTGGTGGAATGGGAGCTTCGTGCCCTGAATGTGCATCCCACAAATCTCCATCAACTGCAAGATGCTATCCTATCAATATGGGCCAACATTTCTAAAGAATGCTTTCAGCACCTTGTTGAATCAATGCCACATAGAATTAAGGCAATTCTGAAGGCGAAAGGGGGTCAAACATCGTATTAGTATGGTGTTCCTAATAATCCTTTAGGTGAGTGTATATTGGTTCCATTAGACCAGAGAATCTTGTTTCTTTCAGTCCTACAGGTGCCTTTTTGCAGATTTCAAGTGGACTTTCTTGGTAAAGTGTTGCAGTGATGGTTGTCCTTCTGGAGCTCAGCCAGAGTGACCATTGGGTTTTTGGTAACCTCTCTTACCATGACCCTTCTCCTTGATTGCTCAGTTTGGCCAGACAGCTAGCCATAGGAGGTGATGTTCTAAACATCACCTATTTAAGTATTATGAAGGTCACTGTGCACTTGGAAACCTTAAATGCTGCAGAAATTTTTGTAGCGTTCCCCACATCTGCGCCTTGATAAAATCCTGTCTTAAAGCTCTGCAGGCAATTCCTTTCACCTTGTGGCTTGCTTTTTGCTCTGATTCACATTGTCAACTATCGGACCTTATAGTGAAAGGTGTGTATCTTTCCTAATTATGTCCAATCAATTGAATTGATCACAGATGGATTCTAAACAAGGTGTGAAATCATTTTAACCATGATCAACAGAATTGGATACTCCTGAGCCATATTTCAAATGTCATAGCAAAGGGTCTAAATACTTGTCAATATGATTACGATTTTTATTTTTAATAAATTTGCAGAAATATGTAAAGTCCTGTTTTCTTGGGTATTGAGTGTCATTTGATGAGGGAAATAAATAATTTAAATGGTTTAAGCACAAGGTTGAAAGATAATTAAATGTGAAGTAAGCTTTCTGAAGGCACATCATTTTTTGATAGCTTGACAGATGGTAGAGGTAGACACCAGAAACAAATATCAAAATACTTTGTATAATTACAATGCATGCACAGAGCCAATCAATCTGACATTGTTCCTGATTGTTTAAACCAGATAATCTATTCATTCATCCGTCCATGCAGTGATGTTCTGAGCTGTTTAATCTAATTTAAGTTCCTTTGAAGTCAGTGCCTATCCCAGCAACATGGAGTATAGGGCAGGGACCTGTCCTTGTTCAGGTATGAGATTGGCATGTAATTATATAATATTTTACTTTCCTAATTGGATATGCATGTTTGTTTGGGAGGATGTAGAACCTTTGAGTCATCTGAGCAATATTTACTTTAAACTGTGTATCTGCTAAGAAGTAGACTAGTAAAAATCAGCAGCAGTTCCAATCAAAATCTATTGTATTTAAATTACTGTATTCTATAACTGTAAAATTCTGTATATATAATATCTTTGTATATAATACGCTACCGTGGCTATTCATTTTTCTGTCCAAGATTTTATATCACATGTAGCTTGCAAACCATTTGACATATTGACCTGAAATTTGGTAAACATAAACTACGTGACGTCTACTATCCGCTTTCGGGGTGATGATTGACCTCCAAGGTTATTCCTCTTTTTATTGTTATTTTATTTTATTGTAGAATCAGGTTCTCATCCCTACCACCTTCGGCGTCATTTCCCTTACTTCTTCATATCTTGAATCATTCTTGAGGCAGATCGAAGACTTAAGTGAAAAATTAAAGAAAACTTACTAAGTAATTGCAATACAAACATTGACTTAATCAGTTTTAACAGGAAAAGAAGTCGACAAAAAAGAGAAGAAGTGGGCCGCTAGGGTGGAGGAAAGAAGAGCTGCTCATGAAGCAGCAAGCACCTCAACCTCTGAGCCAATGAATGCTAAACGTACAGAGAAAGAGGATGAAAACTATGAATGCTCAAGTCAAGTGTATTCACTGCATGCGCCGTTACTGGTATACTTATATTATTATATGCCATGATTATACTGTACACTTAAATTTGAAATAAAATAATATTCACCAACCCGCTTATCCAATTCAGTCCAGTGTCAGTCCTAATAAAAATAAAAAACCTTCCATCCATTCTATGTGGTTGCATTTTCAATTGCAGGGTCTCTTTATGACAGAATAATTCAGCAAAAAGAAACCATGCATGATGAAGAAAAAAAAAACCTCAAGTATCAGGCAATGATCATCTGTGAGACCTTCAAAAAATAAATATGCTCTATGTAACAAATAATTGTACCAAAATACATTACCTGAAAACCTTTCTTTTCAACATACTTAATGTATTTTTCATCCCTGTTCCTAGTTGTATAGTACACTAGTTTCACATAAATGTTTTCTTGAGAAGAAAAAGGCCTTCATTATTTATGTAAAACTCACACTGTAATTAGAAATAAGCACTTCTTCTTAAAATATGTTATTTTATTAATGTGTCGAGAATGCAGAATCACTTATTTTTCACAGGAACAGTTTGTGATGACTTGTGCAGAACATACATTACATTGTAAGCTTCAAAGGCAAATCAGGAAGTTTTGAAATTCTAAACAAACTTTTATATGAAATGCTTAAGTATTGTTTAAAATAAAAATGTGAAGAAATTAACAGTTAATATACTTGTATGTGCCTGAGAAATCTTCACAGAATATCAACATATGATAACAGTTAACAAAAGAATAGCTTTTGCAGATGCACACCACACGAAAAACTGTGCAGAAATGCAATATGAGGAAACTGACAGAAAGCCACCATATATATACAGTACAGTATATTATGTTTGAGATGAATGAATAAACCATTATTACTTTGGGTGATTTTTACTTATGTAAAGTTATGCTACCTAAAGTTTTGTTAATTTTACTTTAAAGATACTAGTTAATATTTTCAAAAGTAGCAAATGTGTTGAATAGTAAAAATCAATATTTCTACAATAACCATTTAATAGTTTGATTTAAAAAATGTAGTAGTTTAGCAGGATATCTGATTGGCTCATTTTGTATCTTGTCACTCTTTTCATCACTTTCTTTACTGTAAAAACAATGAAAAGTTATATAACATTACAAATATAGGCAGTCCTTGGGTTATGTAATAGCCAAATATATTGTGACATACTTAAATTGCCTCCACATAGTAAAAAATAAAACATGTCTTGGCTGCAGATACATGTATACCTTAATATTTTTAAATGAAGAGAAAACTATAAGCAGAATAAACATTGATGTTAAAATTCTGTAAAGTGGATAAATGGGCATGCCCTACAATCAAGTGTCCTTTCTCATATCCAATGTGTGAAATAGCAAATAATAACTGGGAGATTTCATTTGTGCTTCACTGCTGGTGGAACACTGAAATCTCACTCTGCTGCTAAGGAATACTGGTAAAATTCCATTAGAGCAAAGATCTGGAGACTAACAAAATAATTTATTGTAAAGAGGATTTTGTTATAATGGAGTTGGAACATAATGCAGTCTTTCAGCACTTACAGTTGACAAAGCTGATTGTGGAATGCCAAACTCCATGGCAACATCCATTTTCTTCTTGCTAGCATCAATAGCAGTGAGACGTTCCAGCATGCCATTCTGAAAAACTATCATTCAGTTCAAAGTTATATGGTTGCCTGGTACACACTGGGGGTTTGCTGTATTAATGTGTTATCACTGATCGGGTGTCAGTTATGTACTATTAACATGAACCAAAAATGATGTTGACTCTAGTATTAAATATGAGAACATTAGAAAAACTTGTGATGAGAACAGGCCATTCATCCCAACAAGCTTGTCCATTGTAATCACCAATATTGTTCAAAATAATGTCCTACTCTCCACCACACAACTTGGTAAATTGTTCCAAGTGTTTATGGTTCTTCGCACAAAGAAAAAAAAATCTAACATTTGTGTAAAATCTGCCTTTAACGAATTTCTACCAGTGTTTCCATGTCCCTGTTGTATGATTTACTTTAAAGTAAGAACTGTAATTGAGTCTAGTAATTCCTTTCTTAATTTTAAACTCTTTGATTATGTCTCCTTTTGATCTCTGTTTGCTTTAATTGAAGAAGTTCAGCTCCTTCAATTTATTCTCATAGCTCATAGCTCTTGGTCTTCGAATCAGCCTAGTCATTTTCCCTGGATTCTCTCTAGTGCTGCTATGTCTTTATGTAATTTGTAGGCTAAAACTGTACAAACTACTCCAGGTGAGGCCTCACTAGTGTGCTATATAATTTAAGTGTAACCTCCATTGACTTGTACTCTACACACCATCATAAATAACATAATATACTATTAGACTACTTGATTACTTCTGTACACTGTCTGGTTGTAGTTAATGATAAGCCCAATAAGACTCATGGGTCCTTCTAACAAGGTGTACTTTGAAGTTTGAGTCCCCCACTGTGTATTCTAACATCTCTACATGTTATGTGTAATGCCTTAATACATTAAATCTCATCTGCCACAAATCTGCCAAAGCCAGTAAGTTATGAATGTCCCTTTGTATCAGTTTAGCTGATTGCAGATTATCTGCTCTTCCACCTAGTTTGGCATCATCTGCAGACTTCACCAGCTCTTTGATTCCATTCTTGTCCTGATTATTTATGTATTTTAAAAGAAGCACCAGTCTCAGCTGATCACCACTTTTAAAATCTCCTAATTGTAAAAAGTTCCCCTCACCATTACCCTTTGCTTCCTATGTGAGCCAATTTTGTACCCACCAACACACCATTTCCTAAATTCCCACTTTGACCTCTAAACTTTCCTGTGGTACCTTATCAAAAGATAAATAATATCTTATTTATTTATTTATTTATTTATTTTACTTTCTTGTACAATTCTAACATATTAGAAAAACACGATCTTGAAGCCCTTCCTCATAGCCCTAATTGAATATTTCCTAATACAGTTGATGTGGACATTTGCATTTCACCCTTTTCCTTACTAATTGCTTCTAATTTACCTGTGATGCACAATAAGTTTACTGGCCAAAAATCATTTGGATCAGCCCAGTCACTCTTTTTACTTTCATCCATCCATCCATCCATTATCCAACCCGCTATATCCTAACTACAGGGTCACGGGGGTCTGCTAGAGCCAAACCCAGCCTACACAGGGAACAAGGCAGGAGACAAACCCCGGACAGGGCACCAGCCCACCGCAGCTTTTTACTTTCTCATATGCTGTACAAAGTATAGGGAAAGTATTGTTGTAATTTAATGTTGAGATGACAAAGTGGAAAGAGCTGTTGCATTATGGATCCAGTCTTGTTTTCAAATCCCAAGTCTTGTCACAGCCCGTGGGGAGTTTGCATGATCCACTGTGTCTGCCTAAAGAGTTGCTGGTTAAAGTGATTGGCAAAATGGGCCTTTGTGAGTTTAGGTTTGAGTATCTGTGTGAGTGAGCCTTGTGAAGATTTCTCATCTTATACACTCTTATGTGTTGACCTGTGCAGATGGATTCTTGCGGGTGCCTTTAAATACATTTTAATTATTTTCTAGTATTTCAGAAGATACTTAGAGTCGGGCCTTCCAGTTATCCCTTTATTTAGCTTAAAGCAAAAATAACTCTCTGGCATACCTCTTTCTACTATCTTCTTCATTGTGGAATATAATATTCATATGCTGTATCTCACTGATGTGCAACATGTGTAGAGATACATGAACATTCTTCACTAAAACACATGTTTTAATTTTAATTTTTAATACATCTTGCTTATTGCTGTAACTATAGTTCAATAATTTTAAATAGTCAGTAAGTTCCATAAACACAAATTAAAATTTGCTTGGGTAGATATTCCCTAGTGGTGTTTAAATGTACAAAGAGAAAATAAAAAACTTTGAAGGATACTCTATGAAGAGAAACTCCAGCAAAACAAAGTAACTTGTATTTTTTCAACGTATACCCCCTTTTGTAGCTGACCTGACATCATTATTGACATAGCATGTCCCAATAGAAAAGGGCCTTCAAATTGGGGAACATATGGTAACTACATTGATTCAGATCTGGAGAATTATGATCACTTTGAATCCAAAGTTTCACAGAGTAGCCTTTGCAACTCATGTAATTTGAACAGGGACATTGATGTGAAGCAGAGAGGAAGAGCCAACAACTTTCTTTGCTGCTTTTCACTGATTGACTATCACAAAAGCAAAGTAAATTATAAAGGCCTTTAGAGACATGCAATCAATATGTACCATATTCTTCACACCATAAACATTGTGCATGTTTTGCTGATATTGGTTTTGAACTTGAAGCTCTTTGGTGTTGGAGATTCACCATTCTTCCTTTGTTTCAAATGCTGTTTGGGCTCTGGGTCATTGTGATTGACGCAGACTTCAACAGTTATAAAAAGCTGAGGAAATTTCCCCATGACCAAATTTATTAGCTCAAAATTCTCCTTGGGACATTGGACAGAATGATGCTCCGTTTCAGGTGTCAATATTCTGGGCATCCAAAATGCACAAACATTTCTCATTTGTAATTATAATTGATGAGCAAGGTCACCGGTGAACATAGTGTAAATGAAAAATGCTTTGGGGAATTTTACTGATCAACGCTATTCATAACCAATATATTCAGCGACATGATTCCTGGAGTATGCTAATCACAGTGAATAAGGCATACATTTAACTTAATATCTATAGAGAATTATCCTTAAAATAATGTCAAATATTAATATGTATAGATAAGCTTTGCATATACTCTAAAATCATTTTAATGCCCCTCTTTTAAGTATTTACTTTTCTGTATGAAGTAACAGACTTTAATTTTCCAATTTTTTCTGTATATGTTTTAAAAGTAAGAATAATGAGTGTTAGAATTTTCTTTTAACATACTGTAATCTATGCTGTCAAAAAATCAACTGTTTGAAGTCAATTTTTCTTCATGACCTGCATTACACTGAATTGATGACATATCTTTTCCGCCTTCATTATAATTCTGTTTGTGTTTATTTAATTAAAGCCTGAGCACAAGAGCGGTCATGTTCACTTCTGCTTAGCCAAATATAAGCAGGCTTTCTTTTCAGTATAGAAGTCTATCGCTGAGCTAGATTAAACAGGTTTGACAATGGAAGTATCCTGTCTAGATAGATAGATAGATAGATAGATAGATAGATAGATAGATAGATAG
>JANRMT010050131.1:0-11172 GCA_026402145.1 Polypterus bichir lapradei | reverse complement strand
TATGGTCAAGCACGGGTAAAACGCGTGTCTAAAGAAATCTCACAGTCCAAAAGTCTGTTTTGAAAATATTTAGTGAAAGTTAAAAGCAAATAATCCACACAAGAATAAAAGAAAAAATAATTACACACGTAGAATAAAAGGCAAAAAAAAGGGAAAAATGTATCTTGTCTTAAACTTAGCTTTTCTTGAGAAACTTTAATTATTTCTGTACTTAAAAGTTCTTTACTTTTTCTTCTCTACTTAAAGATTCTTAAATTCTTATATACTTAAAGATTCTTAGATTCTTCTTCTGTATGCTTTAAGAATACGGCACAGCACGTGAATTAAGTGCTATTTTCTTACATATTTACTTCAAACACTGAAAAGGCCTGTAAGCCGACTGGCACATAGGCATGTGCCCAGGCACGGTTTGAAACCATATACCTTCCATTCCTTACTCAAGGCAAAGCTGTCACTAACTGAAGATTATTGTTTTAGTCAAAGCTGTTAGAAATGGCAGGGAAATACCAACACAATTCTATTCATGGGGGTTATAGGAACCACCCATATTTTATGCATTATCATCTAGTAAAATATTCATGAATCTTACAGAACTAGGAAAATCGCTCTTACAATATATATATATATATATATATATATATATATATATATATATATATACTAGCAAAATACCCACGCTTCGCAGCGGAGAAGTAGTGTGTTAAAGAAGTAATGAAAAAGAAAAGGAAACATTTTGAAAATAACGTAACATGATTGTCAATGTAATTGTTTTGTCACTGTTATAAGTGTTGCTGTCATATATATATCTATACTAATAAAAGGCAAAGCCCTCACTGACTGACTGACTGACTGACTGACTGACTCACTCACTCACTGACTCATCACTAATTGTTCAAGTTCCCGTGTAGGTAGAAGGCTGAAATTTGGCAGGCTCATTCCTTACAGCTTCCTTACAAAAGTTGGGCAGTTTTCATTTCAAAATTCTACGCGTAATGGTCATAACTGGAAGCTATTTTTCTCCATATACTGTAATGGAGTTGAGCGCGAAAGCCGTGGGGGGCGGAGTTTCGTGTGACATCATCACGCCTCCCACGTAATCACGTGAACTGACTATCAACGCAGTACGTAGAAAACCAGGAACAGCTCCAAAAAGCACTGGAGAAAACATGCATTATATAATTGAGAAGGCAGCGAAACAATAAGAACAGAACCATATTCATGAGTGCTGCTACTTCGGAAACAAAGCACGGTGTAAACCTAAAGTTTAAATTAAGTTCATAGCCAGGCTGCCGCTGGCGTTTGTCATGCCCACGGGTAATGCGGGATACAAGTTTAATGAGAGGACGCAGGATATAAACGAGAGTTTTCATCACTTTGTAACTAAGTTAAAATTGCAGGTCAAGGGCTGTGCTTATGCAAATTCCGAGAGACTGTGTTTGTGGGGGATTGACTGTTAAGGCGGGTGGGGGGGTGACGTCATCATCTCCCCTCCCATTCACCTCATTTCGCTGTGAGCTGAGCTCTGCAGCTAACGTGATCTTGAGGAACCAACTTTGTGACGCTGCCACCAAATATTCACAGAAAAATCCACAAGTTAATACACACGCTGTCTCTATAGAGTTTCTCCACACTGAATCCTCCAGGCACTACTTACAAAAGGTTACATTGACAATCGTGTTACGTTATTTTTAAAATCTTTCCTTTTCTTAGCACAAGCACAGCTGAGAAGCTTCGATGCATGTGCTCCATAACGCGTTAAAAAAAATCACACATTTAATCACACTTTGCATTACAAGCAAAGGGGAACTTCTGTCAATGCATGATTTCCTGGTACACCGATTACATTGATCAGCGCTTCCCGATTCATTTTACCTGTTACAATATGTTATATACGGTCAGCAGGATGTGACAGACCATATATGGTTGAATTGTAATTTGAGTGTGTGACATCATCAAGATGCGCGAGTGAAGTAAAAGAATGAGCACAAGAAAACCTGCGTCTCTGAGACTCCTTGTATTAAGAGGGATAATTGATTACCGGAGTGAACTAAACTTAAAACATGGTGACAGCGGTAAATTACCAATAAGAAAAGTGAAAGACTGAGGTAAATTGCTACGGGGAAAAAAAAAAAAAAAAAAAAAAGGCGATTAAGAGAGACACGTGCCGATCATGGAGGGTGCTTTCGGATTGAAACCTCCAGCGAATTTTGACTGGAAGGCAACGAACATACCAAAAGCTTGGAAAGCATGGGAAGATGAGTTCTCCCTGTACATTAATTTATCGCTTACAGATGCGGATGACAAGACGAAGGTAAAAGTTTTCCAATATCTAATCGGAAAAACCGGGAGGGAACTGAGTAAGACGCTGGGCGCTGCCCGCCCGGCTGCCGGTGAACTGACGTTGGAATGGCTGTTAACCGCGTTCAGAAACCACTGCAATCCGGCACCGAACGAAACAGTAGAAAGATACACATTTTTCTCCAGAAATCAGAACACAGGCGAAATGATTGACAAGTATATTACTGATTTGAAAGTGCTGGCGGACACGTGCAATTTTGGTTCGGCTAAAGATTCACTGATTAGAGACCGAATTGTGTGCGGCATACTGAACTCACAAGTGAGAGAACGTCTATTAAGAGAGTCAGACCTGACGCTTGAGGAATGCGTAAGGATTTGTAGAGCATCAGAACTGTCAAAAGAGAATGTTATGACCATCGAGGGACAGAAAGTTGAAGAAGTGCACACAGTACAGAGACTCCAACAAGGTCAGGGTGCCAAACAAACACCAACATCTAAGTGTAAATTCTGTGGAAAACAGCATGAGTGGAAAAAACTGAGTTGCCCAGCTTATGGAAAGCAATGCAGAAAATGTGGCAAACTGAACCATTTTGCTGCCACATGCAAAACAAAAGAGATTAAAAGAAAAGGAATACACAGTGTAGCAGAAATAGAAGAGGAACCGTTTCAGGAAATCCTAAGCCTTAGTTAGCAAATGAGGGAGGACAAACAGGAAAAACAACTGTTTGCAACCATGTTGATAGGAGAAAGACTAGTAAAATTTCAACTAGATTGCGGAGCCAGTTGTAACGTAATCCCCGTTCAGCTGCTAAACCCTGACACAGAGATGGAAAAGACTGAACAGACTCTGGTCATGTATAATAAGAGCACCCTGAAACCAGTCGGAAAATGCAGAATAAAAATAAGGAACCCGAGAAACAGAAAACTGTACCGGCTGGAGTTTATTGTAATGGAGGAAACCTCGTCAATGCCCCTGCTGGGAAACAAGGCCGTGCAAGCAATGGATCTGGTAAGAATACAGCATGAAAATATTATGGCAATTGATGATATTGTTACCACAGAAAGAAGCAGAGAAAAGGAACCATGGGACAAGAGCGACATGCATAGGGAGTATGCTGATGTATTTGAAGGGGATGGATGCTTGGAAGGAGAATATAACCTAGAGGTGGATCCTGCAGTGAAATCGGTGAGGATTCCAAAGCGAAGAGTTCCTGTGGCACTAATGAAACATCTAAAAGATGAGCTGGGAAGTCTTGTAGAGAGAGGCATTATAGCTCAGGTGGAAAAGAGCACGGATTGGATTAGCAGCATGGTGGTGGTGAAGAAATCATCTGGAAAACTCAGAATTTGTATTGACCCAAAACCACTAAACAAAGTTCTGAGACGTCAACATTTTCCCTTGCCCACCATAGACGATGTTCTCCCCGATCTGACCAAAGCGAGAGTTTTTACAGTGTGTGACGTGAAGGACGGGTTCTGGCACATAAGACTTTCAGAAGAGTCAAGCTACCTCACTACCTTCGCAACACCATGTGGCAGGTATAGATGGATTAGAATGCCCATGGGAATCAGCCCGGCTCCAGAAGTGTTCCAGCACAGGTTGACACAGGCATTGGAGGGGCTTCCAGGAATTCGGATAATAGCAGATGACATCCTTGTCTGTGGGGAAGGCGACAACGATGAGGCAGCTGAGATAGACCATGACACAAAACTAAGACTACTTCTGGACCGTTGTAGAGACAGAAACATCAAACTAAACTTTAACAAACTCAAGCTAAGACAGAAAGAGGTGCCATACATTGGACACAGACTGACTTCCGAAGGACTAAAGATTGACCCAGAGAAGGTGAGAGCCATATTGGAGATGCCCAGGCCATCAGACGGAAGGGACTCCAGAGATTATTAGGTATGGTGAACAATTTGTCCAAATTTTGCGCACATTTATCAGACAGCTGTGACACATTGAGGCAACTGACACACAAAGACGTGATTTGGGAGTGGACTGAGGTACAGGAAGACGCATTCAACAAATTGAAACAAATGATTGCCTCAGCACCTGTTTTGAAGTACTACAATCCAGAAGATGACCTGGTTCTTCAATGTGACTCCTCTGAGACAGGCCTGGGTGCAGCACTTTTGCAGGCAGGACAACCAGTCGCTTATAGCAGCAGAGCCCTTTCGTGTGCCGGGCTCCCGGGATAATCAGGCACTGGGGCGCCGCCTGGCAGTGGCCACGGGTCCCTACAGGGCTGGGCTTCCAAGCCCTGTACCCGAGGCCCCCAACATAACCAGGACGGACGCCCCTTCTCGGTCTGGAGGAGGCACAAGCCCTCCTCCGGTCCTCTTGGGCGTCCCGGCCGGGCTCCAGCCTCGGCCAGATGTGGCAGATGATGGTCTGGAAGTGGGGCGCCGCCTGGCGGTGACCACGGGCCCCTACAGGGCTGGGCTTCCATGCCCCCTACCCGAGGCCACCAGCGTAACCAGGACGGATGCCCCCTCGCGGTCTGGAGGAGGTACAAGCCCTCCTCTGGTCCTCCTGGGTGTCCCGGCCGGGGACCACAGTGCCCCACCGCTAGCGAAGACATGTGGGTCCGAGCGACACTCCCCGAAAGGGCAGCACGTCCCCAGAGAGGGTCCTACTATGTCCCCAGGGTCCAACATGGCACCCTGGGACATCCGTCTTCGGCACCCCCTCCAGCGCCCACGTGCCCCTCTGGTTTGCGCCGCTCCTGTCTCCACCGTCCCCGCCAGCTGGGGCACCATCAGCCTCCCGGCGCGGAGCCCTCCCGCGGAGCGGCCTGTTCCAGGAGGGCAGGTCCCAGACGACGTCGGGTTCAGGGCTCGTCGGGGCTTCGAACCTGTGGAATAAGCAAAGGGAGGGCCAGAAGCACTGCCTGGATACTTGCCCCGAGCATCCTGTCGGTCTCTGCACCGGCAGCGCTCCGCCGCCCTGTCGACAGCCCACGACTTGCCTGTTTGGTTCCTCCGCCGCCGGTTCCCTGCCCGTCCTTCTGGTGTCAGCAGGTCCGCTCTCGCAGGCGGCTCGCTCAGCCGCCCAGGGGTTTCCCTCTGCCACCGCCGAGGACGGCCTTCCTCCGGACGCGCGCACCCAGCGCAGCGTCTGCTCCTATCGGAGGAACCGGCATTCACCCTTCGGCTCCTCCTTCTCCTTTTGGACGGCCTGACGGTCTGGGTCTGAGCATGGCAAAAGCTCAAATCCAGCCCCGTCTGCGTCCAGGCAGAGCGACAGGAGACAGCTGCGGGCTTGGAACGCAGGGCACTAGGACCCAGGGCACTCATCAGCCCCGATCCTACCAGCCCCAGCGTGCTCGATCTCCACGCCTCGCAACTGTCAGCCCCGTCGCATCCGCTGTTGGGGAATTTCCTACTCGATGCCGGTCGTCCTTCGAAAAGTCACGGCTGTTTTCGGTAAATTCCCCCACATGCTTTACGGGGACGGCAATACTTACCACCCCCGCGGTGCTTTGCCTGCCTCCGGTTCCAGCGCCGCGCCGATCCTCCGTCTCCCACGGCGTCTCTCCCGACGCGACCGCCTTCCCCGTCAGCTGCTCCAAGCGAGCGGCAAGAGCACTCAGCACCTGTGTCAATGGCGAACACACAGAGACAGACGGTGGTGGGCTTACCTGTCCATCAGCCCCACTCCCCGCCTGTCTCCTGTGGGCCAGCCCCTCTGGCCCAATCGGCTTTCTCGTAGGCACGAGACTGGCATTCCTTGGTCCCGCCTCTATCCAATCCTCGGCGGGCACGCAAGACACACCGGCCAATCCCGTGCCTGTCAGCGGGCGGGACATACGGCCCGCGGCCATCTTGTCTTCCCCACTCTGGGTGCGGTGACGTGCCTCCTTACAGCTACGCCGCTGCTGCGGTTTTTCGAGCTGCAGCGGCTCCGACCTCGCAGCCTCCGCTGCTGCCACCACCGCGCTGCCGACAGCCCCTGGACCGGCGCGCTCCTGCCACCGGCGCGGATCCGGACCGTCCCTGCCTGCGGAAAATAAGGTACAGTCTACCCCGAAGGGCCGATTACTGCAGGGTAGGGCACTCACCTCGCGGATCCCGTCATGCCGAGGCCCTTGCCTCAGTGTGGCCTCCCGTGTTGTAACGCCGGCTGGGCCGCCCTTCATGACAGCGCGGCTCTCGGAGCCCGCTGCACTCTGGCGACGTCTGGTTTTCTTTCCCCACACCCGGGGATGGCCAAACTGCGGACCGGCGGCGGTCCCCTGGGCGAACTGCTCCTGCGGGGTTGTGCACGGGCCGCTCCCGCGGCCGGTGTGTGGTGTCCGCTGCTGCGCCGGGCCGTTCACAGACATTTGTTTTTGCAAAGCAGGTCCCCGTCTTGAACCAGACGGATCATCCTGCCGACTACGCCACATGTGAACTGGCACCCGGACACAGGCAGACGGACAACATAGTTTCACCACACACCCTTTATTATATACAATATTTATAGGAACCCGGATGGGCTCCAGCTGCTTCCCGGCAATCTCCCGCGGACACACCCCCGTGTGGCGGAAGTGCCGGCTGCGCACCCGGAAGCCATCCGGGTGTCCCCTGTTGTCTTCCCCCCGGCACTTCCTGGTGTGGCGGAAGTGCCGGGCTCCCGGGATAATCAGGCAGTGGGCCCCTACAGGGCTGGGCTTCCATGCCCCCTACCCGAGGCCACCAGTGTAACCAGGACAGATGCCCCTCGCGGTCTGGAGGAGGTACAAGCCCTCCTCTGGTCCTCCTGGGCGTCCCGGCCGGGGACCACACCGTGCACAATCACAAAGTGATTTCAAGTAAAGCTGCTTTTATGGGAGACACAAATGCACCAGTGCAACTTGCCCCACTTTCCCTGTTGCCAAGTAATGTTGAACCAAGTCGGCACAACGGTGTTCCCAAATACGCACTTTGCTGATAAACTGAGTGCACTACGCACTGAGTTCGCACGGCGCTTTGGTGACTTTGAAGAACAAAAAAAGAATTTTGAGTTGTTTCGCAACCCATTTGCCGTCGATGTGGAAACTGCACCTGTGCAGATTCAGATGGAGGCGATTGAGCTGCAGTGTAATGGCACACTGAAGGCAAAGTACAATACTGCAGGGCCCGCACAGTTTATTCACTCCATTCCCGCAGAAATGCTCCAGCTCCGTCTACAGGCGGCTCGAACCTTGTGCATGTTTGGTAGCATATATCTGTGTGAGAAGCTCTTCTCAGTGATGAAGACTAACAAAACAGCACACAGGAGTCGCCTCACTGATGAGCACCTGCAGTCCATCCTGAGAATCTCCACAACACAGAACCTCACACCAAACATAAACAAACTTGTTGCCAAAAAAAGATGCCAGGCGTCCAGCTCTAAAATGACATATGAGCAAAGACAACTAAATGATTTGATTTGTTATTGCTGAAAAGAACACATTTTATATATATTTCCAGGTTTTGTTATGCAGCATGTTCATATTTGAATTTGTATAATTTTGACAGGATCTATTTTTATGGAGAGCAAAATCTTTTGGGATATTTAAAATCTAAGTTTATTTTTTATATAAAATTACATAAGAGTAAACAAATTTGAATGTTTGTTCTTTTAAAGTTTACTTTATTTCTAACTTGTATAATTTAGACAGGATATATTTTTATGGAGAGCAAAATATTATAAGTTATTTAAGGTTTGAGTTGATTTATTCAGGAATAATATTCCTGTCTGTTTTTATTCATATTTATGTTCAAAAAAGTTAAGTTTTAAAAGTTTTAAAGTTTTCAAAGTTTAGTTTTAGTGTGTTCAATAAATCTTTATTCTGTTCGGCCAGCGACCTAAAGTGTGTTTTGGATTTTGGCCACCTGTGCAATTGAGTTTGACACCCCTGATTTAGTCGACACAAATATCTTTGGTTGGAATGTAAGGCGAATTTACTCTTTACATTTGTATGGTGAAGAAAAATGTATGCAATGATGCCTACATTTAACTTCCATTCCTACCAAAGATATTTCTGTCGACTAAATAAAAATTCCTTCTACTTAAAATTTAAATAAAACTTGAACAGATACGATAGTTCATAATATCCAAGCAGACTTGCACGTAAGAGCGGGAGCCATCCGTTTTAACAAACAGCGTATTGCACTGATACGAAATAGCCTGCCCATTTAATTATTTAGGAATGGATAAATAAATTAAGATTTTGTACAAATAATGTTTTTCATTTTTCTTCCTTGATGGATTCTGCCACCCCCAGCAACAGTTGCTTGCACCCCAAACAGTGTATGTGTATGTATATATATATATATATATATATATATATATATATACAGTATATATATGTGTGTGTGTATATATGTAGATATGTATGTATATATATGTTTAAATATGTGTGTGTGTATGTATATATATATATGTATTTGTGTGTATATATGTGTGTGTATGTATGTATGTGTGTATGCATATGTATGTGTATATATGTAGATATATATATGTATGTATATATGTGTGTGTGTATATATATGTGTATATGTGTATATGTATAGATATGTATATATATATGTTTATATGTGTGTGTGTATATATATATATACTGTATATATATATATATATATATATATATATATGACAGCAACACTCATCACTGACAACAGTGACAAAACAATTACATTGACAATCATGTTACGTTATTCTCAAAATGTTTCCTTTTCTTTTTCATTACTTCTTTAACACACTACTTCTCCGCTGCGAAGCGCAGGTATTTTGCTAGTATGTTATATACGGTCAGCAGGATGTGACAGACCATATATGGTTGAATTGTAATTTGAATGTGTGACATCATCGAGATGCGTGAGTGAAGTAAAAGAATGAGCACAAGAAAACCTGCGTCTCTGGGACTCCTTGTATTAAGAGGGATAATTGATTACCGGAGTGAACTAAGCTTAAAACATTACCCTCACACCGCCATTTCAATTCAGATGCCTCCTATTTCCAGTAAGCCTCTGCTGCACGATGACAAGTAATAAGTATCAGGGACAGACCCTACAAAACGATGCCATTGATTTCAGGCAAGATTGCTTTTCTCCTGGACAACTATACTTGCATTCTCAAAAGTGAGCTTGCGCAGCTTCGTCATATTACAACCGGAGTGCAGCCAGAAACTTTTAAGCGCCGGGTCTTAGCTAACATTAAATTAAGCCGAGGACATCGCAACATCCTGGCATCACCGTTATACCCTCTGATCTCCCATTTCAATTGAAATGCCTCAAATTTCCAGTAAGGCTCTGCTTCGTGATGACAATTAATAAGTCTCAGGGACACACCCTACAAAAGGTTGCCATTGATTTGAGGCAACATTGCTTTCCTCCTAGACAAAACAATACGTGGCATTCTCAAAAGTTATATATATAACCCTTTAGCGCTGACGTCTGAGGTTCGATTCTCGAGAGTGGGTGCAGTGAGTGTGTACTGCCTGATGAGCCCAGAATTAGGGCGAAGCATGTGCCGCGTACTGTTTGCATTATTTGATAGTAAAACTATTTCAATATATTAAATATATATATATCAGCGCTTACCGATTCATTTTACCCTCGCACCTCCTTGGTTTGGGAAGAAGTATGAAAAAATATGAGGTTAACGCAGAAAAACAGATCACCAATTGAAGCTTTATGAATAATAGATACTTTATTCGCAATCAATAATTGTTTTGGTAAAGCCATACTCAGTGTAATCCTCCTTCCATGTTATAATTTTTCCGAGACTAGCCATGATTAAATAAACGGTAAAAAAGTAAGAGCGAAGCGAGGGTGACTTATTCAGGCAGGCAGGCGACAGCTCAATAGCTCGAATTTGGATATAATTAGGTTCTATTTAGTCGCCAGAAATATCTTTGGTAGGAATGGAAGTTGGATTTAGTCTTTAAATTTCTATGGTGAAGAAAAATTTATGCAATGATGATTAAATTTAACTTTCAATCCTACTAAACATATTTCTATCGACCAAATAAAAATTACTTATATTTAAAATTTAAATAGAACTTGAACAAATACGATAGTTCATAATACCCACGCAGCACTAAGTGCACGTAAGATTAGGAGTCATTCGTTTTAACAAGCAGCGTATTGCACTGATACAAAATAGCCTGCCCATTTAATTATTTAGGAATGGATAGATAAATTAAGATTTTGTAGAAATAATGTTTTTAATTTTTCTTCCTCAATGGATTCTGGCACCCCCAACAACAGCTCCTCTCACCCCAAAGGAGATATATATATATATATATATATATATATATATATATATATATATAGTGAAAAAGCGCTATATAGTGCCCGACCCGGCACAGACTACGCAGAGGCATGTGTTCACCCTCAAAGGGCTTTTTATTTTCTTCAACTGTGGGCACACGCCTTCCCCGTGCCCCACAGGCCCAACACAGTCCAAAGCACAAAATAACCCACACAACCAAATTCTTCCTGGCACCACCACTCCTCCCAGGCGACCTCGTCCTCTTCCTCCCGATTCTAGCCTTGACTGCTGGGAGGCAGGCCATTTTATACCCCACCCGGAAGTGTTCCAGGTGCCTGACCAGCTGGTCTTAATTGCACCTCCGGGTGGGGCTGATAAACCGTCCAGTGTGGTGGCTGGTTCTCCGCAGCACCCCCTAGCGGCCACCCTATCTCCCAACCGGGCTGCTGTGGTGGACTCCATGTCCCATGGAGCCACGGGGGAGATTGAGGAGGGATCCACGGCCAGGGAGGTAAGGCACATTACCAGAGGCAGAAATTTGGACGTTCACATAGAAAATGTAATTTCTATACCACAGCCGTCGTGTAGCGCCTTTCAAAAGGGATCTACTACCGAGAGATGATCCATATACATTTTAGCTGCTGTTAGTA
>JANRMT010050120.1:0-11666 GCA_026402145.1 Polypterus bichir lapradei | reverse complement strand
AGAAATTAAAAGAGCTTGAGTTTACAATATTCATGTCCATGTCTATTATTTGATTCTGTCGCCCACTAAAACCCTTTTAAATTAAAAAAACACATTTGCAATTTGGGGCAAATTTACATGTGCGATTACATACGATTAATCAAGATTAATTATTACACAGCCTCTAATTAATTGGATTAATTTTTTTAATCGAGTCCCACCCCTAATATATGTGTGTATATACAGTATATATGTAGATATGTATATGTGTATATATGTATATATGTGTATATATGTATATATATATGATGTGTATATATATGTTTATATATGTGTGTGTGTGTGAGTGTATATATATATATGCCAGCAACACTCATGACAATGACAAAACAATTATATTGTCAATCATGTTACGTTATTATTAAAATGTTTCCTTTTCTTTTTAGTTCTCTGCTGCCAAACGCGGGTATTTTGCTATATATATATATATATATATATATATATATATATATATAGATATATATATATACATATAGATATATATATAGATATATATAGAGAGAGAGAGAGAGATGACAACAACACTCATATCAATGACAAAAGAATTACATTAACAATCATGTTACGTTATTTTTAAAATATTTCCTTTTCTTTTTCATAACTTCTTTAACACACTACTTCGCCGCTGCGAAGCGCGGGTATTCTGCTAGTTTACAATAAAGTCAGTGCACTTCCCAGTGGCTCCAGCACCGTTCCCCCAAATGTCCAGGCCTCAAAGTCCTTGTGCCTATCTCCTGGCCGCCTCCAATCCTCTCTCTAGCTCTGTCCACTTCCACCTGACTTCCGCTATCGACTGAAGGGAGGCGGCCCCTTAAATAGGAACCTGGATGGGCTCCAGCTGCTTCCCGGCACTCCTCCTCAGACACGCCCCAGTGTGGCGGAAGTGCCGGCTGCACACCCGGAAGCCGTCCGGGTGTCCCCTGTCGTCTTCCCCCAGCACTTCCTGGTGTGGCGGAAGTGCTGGGCTCCAGGAATATCCAGGCACCGGGGCGCTGCCTGGCGGTGGCCACGGGTCCCTACTGGGCTGGGCTTCCAAGCCCTTTACCCGAGGCCCCCAACATAACCAGGGCGGACGCCCCCTCGCGGTCTGGAGGAGGCACAAGCCCTCCTCCGGTCCTCCTGGGCGTCCCGGCCGGGCTCCAGCCCCGGCCGGATGCCACAATACAGATAGTATCAAATTGACGCGAACACCATACATACAGGATATTGACGACACGAACACCATAAAGTACATACAGGTTATTGACGCGAACACCATACATACGGATAGTATCAAATTATATATAAGGATACCAGTAACAGTGCACTGCACCGTTCATAGTGCATTCATAGTTTTCATACTCTTTCTCTGTACGTTTAGCATTTGTTTGCTCAGAGGTTGATGCACTTGCTGCTCCCTGAGCAGCTCTTCTTTATTCCACCCTAGTGACCCTCTTCTTCTCTTCTTTTGTTGGCATCTTTTTGCATTAAAACTGATTAAGTCAATGTTTGTGTTGCAATTACTTAGTACATTTTCTTTAATTTTTCACTTAAGCCAGCACTTAAGTCTTCAATCTGCCTCAAGAATGATTTAAGATATGAAGAGGTAGGGGAAGTGACGGCGAAGGTGGTAGGGATGAGAACGGCGCCTATACACATTCGCTGCACACCTTCCCTGCTGGCAACATCTGAGAGTTGATTCTACAACAAAATAAATTAAAAATAAAAAGAGAAATAACCTCCAAGGTCAATCATCACCCCAAAAGTGGATAGTAGACGTCATATGGTATATGTGAACCAAATTTCAGGTCAATAGGTTAAACGGTTTGCAAGCTATAGGTGATTAAAAATCCTGGACAGACAAATGAACTGCCACGGTAGCTTATTATATATAATAATACTGAGGGGAATCGCATGCTGGTGGAACGAAAATACACGGTCGTAAGGTATGTGTGAGAGGCAGGGTTAACAAGCTCTGGGAGTGTTTTTCTTCCTTTGCAGTGGCATACCTCCTAAATGGTGGAGAATGGCCGAATGGCTACATCAGGGATGACAACGCTGATCCCTGCTCAAACTACTCGAGTCATGAGGACCTCGCTGCCCTGCTCCCGGAATAAGGACCTGTTGCGTCACTCTGAATGTGTATCAGACAATCAGGTATCCTCTGACTACCTGGACCGCAACCTACTGGGTGCTGTCTTTCTGACGGAAGTGCCGCCTCCGCAAAAGGTAAGGAGGGATGAGGGATAGCCGAGAGCTCCGTCGAGGGCATTATGCAGGTGGAGCCCAGTCAGCTATTGGCTGAACCCCAGAAATTCATCTCCCATATTCCTGCGCAAGACCTGACAGAGCATGGCCGGCAACCATGACTTAGAATGTCTGGTTGCATCTTCGGCTGATTCGACTAATAACTTTGATGTACGGGAGCTAAAGAGGGTTCTCCAGCCCATGTGTACTGTGTTACAGACCATCAGACGTCTGAAGACGATGATCGGGGAACTGTAGGATACCGCCAAAGTGCCGTTTGAGATGGTGGATTTGTATCTACGGTGACTGGCAAGTGGGCTTCCTTGCAGGGTAGACGCAGAGGTATAGGTAAGTGACACTGGTACCGCACAGAAAAAGGGGACTCGGTGCAAACTGACCCCAGAGTGTACCGATGGGAGTTGAGTAGTACCAAGTCCGACACAAGTCAAAGCTGTGATGGACGATCGCTTGGGAACAGCATCTGCTGTTGGGTAGAGGGAGAATTTAACTGGGTCTGTCATCCAGGCTCCACAATCCTCAAATAGGAATCGGCACATGGAAAGCAAAAGGGTTGCAGACATTGTGCACGGCAGTCCGTGTGCTCACATGCACCTGAAGGATGCTCTCTGTGTAGGTGGAGGAATAAGCCGATCTTGGCTGGGCGTGGGGCAGAATGGGACATTCCGTCCTGTTTCCATATCTGCAGTGCATGGACGCCAACAGAGGGGCGGCTGTGTTACGAATGCCACCAACCAGGTCATACCTGGAGACATTGTCTGTACAGGAAACCCCAAAGGCAATGTTGGCACAGCATCTCCCTGCTGCTTTGTTGTGTCTGTCTTTCAGGGCAAGGCTGGGGACCGGTGGATGCTGGACTGACCTGGAAGAAGACAACCCTCGCAAGACTGGACACTTCATCCTAAAGAGCTCAGCTGAGGGAGGGGCAGTGGAATGGGCAGCTGGGATTCTACCTCTGTAAGGGAAGGACCGGGAGAAGGATCTTGCACAGGGCAGTACTTCCCCCGGGACAACAGAAGGCAGCCCCCCTGACTTGCTACAATGCCATGGAGCAGGGAAGCTCAACTCTGCTGAGGCCTGCTGCCATCACCAAGGGACATATGGAGAATGGCTGAGCCCTCCTTTGCATGACTGCTGTCACACCCGGAAGTGCACCTGGAAGGAGTTCATGGAAAATCTGGAGCACTTCCAGGTGCTCTATAAAAGGGGACAGCTTCCACAACTCAGGGAATCAGAGTTGGGAGGTGGAGGAACGAAGCTTGAGGGAGCAGTGGAGGCAGAAGAGACAAGAACAGAAAGGAACTGGGTGCTTTGTGTTGATGTGAAACTGTAAATAAAGCCAATGTAGTGCTGGGAGTTGTGCTTCTGTGTCTTGTGTGTCACTCACTCACTCACTCACTCACTCACTCACTCACTCACTCACTAATTCTCCAACTTCCCGTGTAGGTAGAAGGCTGAAATTTGGCAGGCTTATTCCTTACAGCTCACTTACAAAAGTTAAGCAGGTTTCATTTCGAAATTCTACGCGTAATGGTCATAACTGGAAGCTGTTTTTCTCCATTTACTGTAATGGAGATGAGCTCGAAAGCCGTGGGGGCGGAGTTTCGTGCGACATCATCACGCCTCCCACGTAATCACGCAGTAAGTAGAAAACCAGGAAGAGCTCCAAAAAGCGCTGAGGAAAACATGCATTATATAATTGAGAAGGCAGCGAAACAATAAGATGCGAGCGAGTGACATATACAACCATATTCATGAGTGATGCTACTACGGAAACAAAGCACGGTGTAAACCTAAACTTTAAATTAAGTTCATAGACACGCTGCAGCTGGCGTTTGTAATTTAGTGCCTGCCCATATAAGGCTGTCCGTCAGCGGCAATCCAATAGAAACACTGCCACTAAATATTCACGGGTGAAGGACTGTGCTTATGCAGAGGAAGATGAGATGGTCAGGGTGGTGTTTGGCACAAACTCAGCGAAACTGCGAGAGAAAGTTTTAAGTGCCGGGACCTGGGTAACATTAAATACAGCCGTGCACATAGCACGACATGGCACCAGCATAGCTAGGAAACTTTGATGCATGTACACCGAGCGGCTCACGTGAACTGACGCAGTGCACTGACAAAAAGCAACAGTTCCGAAGAGCACTGAACAAAAACCGAATTACACAATTGAAAAGGCAGCAAAAAAATATGAAGCGTCTGATACATACAAGCATATTCATAAGTGCAGCTACTGCGGAAACAAAGCACACGGTGGAAAAAGTCAATGTCCCGCTAAAGGAAGACAGTGTAAAAAAAAAAATCCGTGCATGCAGTGTGTCAGGTCTCAGATAAAGAAGAAGACGAGCTGTTTATTGATGCAGTAAGAAATGAATCGATGAATGAAACCTGTTATCTTTACAACGATTGGCAAACACGGAATGTAACTTGAACACAACACATCCTACAAATACGAACCTAATTGAAAGAAATAATGATAATCAAATCCTTGATGACAGCAACACTCAGTAACACTCACAAAACAATTACTGTATATTGACAGTCATGTTACGTTATTTTTAAAATGTTCCCTTTTCTTTTTCATAGCTTCTTTAACACACTACTTCTCCGCTGCGATACGCGGGTATATATATATGTATATATATATACCCCGATCTACATACTCGAATAATGGATACTTTATTCGCCATCAATGATTGTTTTGGTAAAGCCATACTCAGTGTATTCATTAGATGAACGGTAAAAAAGAAAAAGAGCGAGGG
Source organism: Polypterus bichir lapradei (assembly GCA_026402145.1). Classification (NCBI taxonomy): domain Eukaryota; kingdom Metazoa; phylum Chordata; class Cladistia; order Polypteriformes; family Polypteridae; genus Polypterus; species Polypterus bichir. The sequence goes on along the minus strand of JANRMT010050120.1, from coordinate 6,618 downwards.
GAGGGTGACTTATTGAGGCATGCAGGCAAAACCACAATAGCACGCGGGCTCGATGTACTGTAGTGCGCGTCAACTCGATCTGAATTGCGCGATCACATTCGAAAAAATATATCTTTTCAAGTTCTATTTAGTCCATATGTGTCGAACTCAAGGGCCGCGAGCCACATCCGGCCCTGCGTGTAATTATATCCGGCCCGCGAGATCATTTTATATACTGTATTATTGTTATTAATGGCCCGGGTATATGAAGCGCTGGTAACACAATAAACTACAGATCCCATAATGCAGCGCTTCAGCTGCCTTGCCGAACACTTACCGCGTTAATCAAGTCTACCTTATGATGCTGCAAGTTATTGCGAAGCTAGCCCACACGATGCTGAAGAGAAAAGTTGATTCTGAAAATAGAGCCTTTAAAAACCGTTGGGAGGCTGAGTATATGTTTACTGACATTGCCGGTAAACCCGTGTGTCTCATTTGTGGAGCTAATGTGGCTGTAATTACAGAATTTAATCTAAGACGGCACTATGAGACAAAACATCAGGATAACCTGAAAGACCTGAATGCAATGCAGAAGATACAGAAAGCAGAAGAATTAAAGAAGAATCTGACACTTCAGCAGACGTTTTTACCCGTGCACAATCACAAAGTGATTTCAAGTGAAGCTGCTTTTATGGGAGACACAAATGCACCAGTGCAACTTGCCCCACTTTCCCTGTTGCCAAGTAATGTTGAACCAAGTCGACACTACGGTGTTACCAAATACGCACTTTGCTGATAAACTGAGCGCACTGCGCACTGAATTTGCACGGCGCTTTGGTGACTTTGAAGAACAAAAAAAGAATTTTGAGTTGTTTCGCAACCCATTTGCCGTCGATGTGGAAACTGCACTTGTGCAGATTCAGATAGAGGTGATTGAGCTGCAGTGTAAAGGCACACTGAAGGCAAAGTACGATACTGCAGGGCCCGCACAGTTTATTCACTCCATTCCCGCAGAAATACTCCAGTTCCGTCTACATGCGGCTCGAACCTTGTGCATGTTTGGTAGCACATATCTGTATGAGAAGCTCTTCTCAGTGATAAAGACTAACAAAACAGCACACAGGAGTCGCCTCACTGATGAGCACCTGCAGTCCATCCTGAGAATCTCCACAACACAGAACCTCACACCAAACATAAACGAACTTGTTGCCAAAAAAAGATGCCAGGCGTCCAGCTCTAAAATGACATATGAGCAAAGACAACTGAATGATTTGATTTGTTATTGCTGAAAGGAACAGATTTTATTTATATTTCCAGGTTTTGTTATGCAGCATGTTCATATTTGAATTTGTATAATTTTGACAGGATACATTTTTATGGAGAGCAAAATCTTTTGGGATATTTAAAGTCTAAGTTTATTTTTTATATAAAATTACATAAGAGTAAAGAAATTTGAATGTTTGTTCTTTTAACGTTTACTTTATTTCTAACTTGTATAATTTAGACAGGATATATTTTTATGGAGAGCAAAATATTATAAGTTATTTAAGGTTTGAGTTGATTTATTCAGGAATAATATTCCTGTCTGTTTTTATTCATATTTATGTTCAATAAAGTTAAGTTTTAAAAGTTTTAAAGTTTTAAAAGTTTAGTTTTAGTGTGTTCAATAAATGTTTATCCTGTTCGGCCCGCGACCTAAAGTGTGTTTTGGATTTTGGCCCCCTGTGCAATTGAGTTTGACACCCCTGATTTAGTCGACACAAATATCTTTGGTTGGAATGTAAGGCGAATTTACTCTTTACATTTGTATGGTGAAGAAAAATTTATGCAATGATGCCTACATTTAACTTCCATTCCTACCAAAGATATTTCTGTCGACTAAATAAAAATTCCTATTTAAAATTTAAATAGAACTTGAACAGATACGATAGTTCATAATATCCACGCAGACTTGCACGTAAGAACGGGAGTCATCCGTTTTAACAAACAGCGTATTGCACTGATACGAAATAGCCTGCCCATTTAATTATTTAGGAATGGATGAATAAATTAAGGTTTTGTACAAATAATGTTTTTCATTTTTCTTCCTTGATAGATTCTGCCACCCACAGCAACAGTTGCTCGCACCCCAAAGAGTGTATGTATATATATATATATATATATATATATTTTATATATATATATATATGTGTGTGTATATATGTAGATATGTATGTATATGTTTATATATGTGTGTGTGTATATATATATATATATATATTTGTGTGTATATATGTGTGTGTATGTATGTATGTCTGTATGTATATGTATGTGTATATATGTAGATATATATATGTATGTATATATGTGCGTGTGTATATATATATATGTGTACAGTAATCCCTCGCTATATCGTGCTTCGACTTTCGCGGCTTCACTCTATCGCGGATTTTATATAAAAGCATAACTTAATATATAACGCGGATTTTTCGCTGCTTCGCGGGTTCTGCGGACATTGTGTCTTTTTACTTCCTGTACATGCTTCCTCAGTTGGTTTGCCCAGTTGATTTCATACAAGGGACGCTATTGGCGGATGATTGAGAAGCTAACCAATCAGAGCACGCAGTTAAGTTCTCCTGACTGAGAAGCTAACCAATCAGAGCACGCAGTTAAGTTCCTGCATGCTGAATGCAGTGTTAACCAGGAAGTCTTGTCTCGCTCATTCAGCATCAACGTGTTTCGCTGTGTAAAGAGTTGTGCTCTTTTGTGTTTATCTTTGTGCATAGTCAAGCCCTTCATTATGGCTCCAAAACGATCTGCTACTGCTTCAGGGGCCGTGCCCAAGCGCCAACGAAGATGTAAACGATTGCCGAAAAGGTAAACGTTTTGGATTTGTTGAAGGCTACGATTCTTTTTATTTAAAAAGTAGGAAAGGAATATAAGATCTACGGATTGCAGTGTCCTTTTAGCCAGGGTGCAAAACGAGTTGTAAGTGGATGTAATAAGGCAGTAGTCTGGATGGAATCTGCTTTAGGGATTTGGATTGAAGACTGCCAGAAGAAGAACAACGGCAGTGCTACACAATCGCCTGAAGTGGCTCCTTTACAAGGGCTGTAACGCTCTCCTTTGTTGTGCAGTAAAATTAAACTCATTGTTATCGGACAAGTCATCGTGTCATTGTTGGTGAGTAACCATAATTCATTTTTTACTTACAGTACTTAGTACATGTACGTACGTTTAGTGTCACTGTACACACATTTACTGTATACTATTTTTCTTGCATTGTACGTATGTATTGCTGGTGGCCTGTCTATCGTAATGGCTGTAACATATGTGATATCGGAGACACTCAATATCTTTAAAATAATATTTAGGTTTTACTGTATATAAACAGTGTGTTTATATACATAATTTCAATGAATCTTACCTAATATCTAAGAGAATACAAAGGGATTATGCTGTATAACTCTGCGGGGAATATTTATAAACAGTGCGGGAGAGTTTATAAGGGCTTAAAATATATAAAAATAACCATACAAACATATGGTTTCTACTTCGCGGATTTTCACCTATCGCGGGGGGGTCTGGAACGCAACCCCCGCGATCGAGGAGGGATTACTGTATATGTATAGATATGTATATATATATGTTTATATGTGTGTGTATATATATATATATATATATATATATATGACAGCAACACTCATCACTCACAACAGTGACAAAACAATTACTTTGACAATCATGTTACATTATTTTCAAAATGTTTCATTTTCTTTTTCATTACTTCCTTAACACACTACTTCTCCGCTGCGAAGCGCGGGTATTTTGCTATATGTGTATATGTATATATGTAGATATGTATGTATATGTATATGTGTATATGTATATATGTTTATATGTGTGTGTGTGTGTCTGTATATATATATATCTATACTAATAAAAGGCAAAGCCCTCACTCACTCACTCACTCACTCACTCACTCACTCACTCACCACTAATTCTCCAACTTCCCGTGTAGGTAGAAGGCTGAAATTTGGCAGGCTCATTCCTTACAGCTTCCTTACAAAAGTTGGGCAGGTTTCATTTCGAAATTCTACGCGTAATGGTCATAACTGGAACCTATTTTTTCGTCCATAGACTATAATACTTCTGCTCGATGCCTGTAGGAGGCGGAGTTACGCTTCCCACGTAATTTAGTGCCTGACCATATAAGGCCGTCCGTCAGCGGCAATCCAATAGAAACACTGCCGCTAAATATTCACGGGTGAAGGACTGTGCTTATGCAGAGGAAGATGAGATGGTCAGGGTGGTGTTTGGCACAAACTTGGCAAAACTGCGAGAGAAACTTTTAAGTGCCGGGTCTTAGCTAACATTAGCCGTGGACATCGCACGAGATGGCACCAGCACAGCTGAGAAGCTTCGATGCATGTACACCGAGCAGCTCACGTGAACTGACGCAGTGCACAGACAAAAAGCAACAGTTCCAAAGAGTGCTGAACAAAAACCGAATTACACAATTGAAAAGGCAGCAAAAAAATATGAAGCGTCTGATACATACAAACATATTCATAAGTGCAGCTACTGCGGAAACAAAGCACACGGTGGAAAAAAGTCAATGTCCCGCTAAAGGAAGACAGTGTAAAAAAAAAACCCGTGCATGCAGTGTGTCACGTCTCAGATAAAGAGGAAGACGAGCTGTTTATTGATGCAGTAAGAAACGAATCGATGAATGAAACCTGTTATCTTTACAACGATTGACAAACACGGAATATAACTTGAACACAACACATCCTACAAATACGAACCTGATTGAAAGAAATAATGATAATCAAATCCTTGATGACAGCAACACTCATAAAACAATTACTGTATATTGACAATCATGTTACTTTATTTTTAAAATGTTCCCTTTTCTTCTTTAACACACTACTTCTCCGCTGCAAAGCGCATATATACCCTGATCTACCTACTCTCAACTAGACTAACTACACGCCGTGGCGCAATGGTAGAGGCTTCGCCTGTAGTGCCGACGTTTGAGGTTCGATTCCCGAGAGGGGATGCACTGAGTATGTATGCCCATTTCCCAATTCATTTTACCCTCGCATCCCCTTGGTTTGAGACGTATGAAAAAATATGCGATTAATGCAGAAAGACAGATCACCAGTTGAAGCTTTATGAATAATGGATACTTTATTCGCCATCAATGATTGTTTTGGTAAAGCCATACTCAGTGTATTCATTATATGAATGGTAAAAAAGTAAGAGCGAGGGGAGGGTGACTTATTGAGGCAGCATGCGAAACCACAATAGCACGCGGGCTCGATGCGTCGGTGCGCGTCAGGTCGATCTGAATTGCGCGATCACATTCGAAAAAAGATATCTTTTCAAGTTCTATTTAGTCGACACAAATATCTTTGGTTGGAATGTAAGGCGAATTTACTCTTTACATTTGTATGGTGAAGAAAAATTTATGCAATGATGACTAAATATAACTATATAAAGTCAAAACTTGTATATATAAAGTCATTCCCGAATATATTAAGTCAAAACTTGATTATATAAAGTCACTGTCGGAATAAATAAAGTCAAAACTTGAATATATAAAGTCAGCATCGGTATATATAAAGTCAAAACTTGTTTCTGAATATATAAAGTCAAAACTTGCATATATAAAGTCAGCGCTGGAATATATAAAGTTAAAACTTGAATATATAAAGTCATTCCCAAATATATAAAGTCAAAACCTGAGTATATAAAGACGGCGTTGGAATATATAAAGTCAAAACTGAGTATACAAAGTCAGCGCTGGAATATCCATCCATTTCCCAACCCGTTGAATCCGACCACAGAGTCACGGGGGTCTGCTGGAGCCAATCCCAGCCAACACTGGGTGCAAGGCAGGAACCAATCCTGGGTAGGGCACATGTATCATTTTCAAAACATTAGCCGAACAGTGTTTTTTTAATTTATTTTTCTGAATACGTTTTTGTTAACTTAGTTCAGTTCAGAGTCGTTTCAATCAATATATTTTGACTTTGACTTTATATATTCAGGAATGAGTTTATATACTCCGATGTTGACTTTATATAATCAGGAATGACTTTATAAATGCCGACGCTGACTTTATATATTCAGGTTTTGACTTTATATATTCCAGCGCTGACTTTATATATTCCGACGCTGACTTTATATATTCAGGTTTTGACTTTATATATTCAGGTTTTGACTTTATATATTCCAGCGATGACTTTATATTTTCAACTTTTGACTTTATATATTCAGAAACAAGTTTGACTTTATATATACCAACGCTGACTTTTTATATTCAAGTTTTGACTTTATACAGTATATTCCAGCACTGACTTTATATATTCTGACGCTGACTTTATATATTCCAGCGCTGACTTTATATATTCTGACGCTGACTTTATATATTCAAGTTTTGACTTTATATATTCCAGCGATGACTTTATATACTGTATTCAAGTTTTGAGTTTATATATTCGGGAATTACTTTATATATTCAATTTTTGACTTTATATATTCTGACGCCGACTTTATATATTCAGAAAATCAATGTATTTGCCTGTTTGGCACCCCATAGTATATATGTGTGTGTATATGTACACATGTATGTATGTGTATATATATATATAT
>JANRMT010050117.1:0-10742 GCA_026402145.1 Polypterus bichir lapradei | reverse complement strand
CAAGTAAACATAAAGCTCTATATCAACAAAATTTCGCCGTTTGCATGGAAAAAATTAAACAAGACTTGCATAGATGGTCAACCCTTCATCTCACACTAGCTGGAAGAATTAACACTGTTAAGATGAATATTCTTCCTAAACTCCTTTTTTTATTTCAAAACATCCCAATATACATTAATAAATCATTTTTTAGGCAATTAGATTCGACAATAACCTCATTTATTTGGAATTCAAAACATCCACGCATCAAAAGAGCGACCCTACAAAGACAAAAGGCAGAAGGCGGCATGGCTCTACCTAACTTCCAGTTTTATTACTGGGCAGCAAATATACAGGCGATAAGAACCTGGACACAAATAGAAGAACATACACAGGCTTGGTCCGCAATAGAAGTAAAATCCTGCAGTACTTCTTTGTATTCCTTGCTCTGTGCTCCAATAAACACACGTTATCGGCAATACACTAATAACCCAATTGTGCTCCACTCACTTAGAATCTGGAACCAATGTAGAAAGCATTTTAAGACGGAGAAGCTTCTATCTGTGGCACCCCTGCAAGAGAACCACCTCTTTCAACCTTCACAAACATATGCAGTTTTTAATATTTGGGAAAAATTTGGAATTAACTTGCTTAGAGATCTTTATATAGACAACGTCTTTGCATCCTATGAACAATTACATTCCAAATTTAACATTCCAGCTACACATTTCTTTCACTATCTTCAAGTCAGAAACTTTGTTAAACAAAACCTTCCAGATTTTCCTCATCTTGCACCCTCATCCATGCTGGAAAAAATATTGCTCAATCTCAAGGACTTAGACTCCATCTCTACAATATATAAAATCATTTTACAATCCCTCCCTTTCAAAGATCCAAGAGGACACTGGGAAAAAGATCTTCAATTAATATATCAGAAAAGGAGTGGAAAGTAGCAATGCAGAGAATTCACTCGAGCTCCATATGCACAAAGCATACAATCATACAACTCAAAATTATATATCGAGCACATCTGTCTCGACTAAAACTTTCCAAAATGTTCCCAGGGCATGATCCAACCTGCGAACGTTGCAACCAAGTCCTAGCCTCACTAGGTCACATGTTCTGGTCCTGCACCAAATTAACATTATTCTGGACAAACATTTTTAATTACCTTTCAGATAGCCTTGGACTCACAATCCCTCCAAACCCATTAACAGCTGTGTTTGGTGTTCTTCCAGATGGGTTTAAAGCGGAGAAAGACAAACAAATTGTGATTGCATTCACTACACTTTTGGCACGTAGACTTATTCTCATAAACTGGAAAAACCCAAACTCTCCTCTTTTAAGTCAGTGGGAAACCGATGTGTTATATTATTTGAAGTTGGAAAAAATCAAATACTCAGTTAGAGGATCCGTACAGACTTTTTTCAAAACATGGCAGGATCTAATTAGTAATATTTTAAAATAAGTTCATAAGGCACAGAGAATTTATTAATTTAGGTATGTTTACAAGCCTTAAATTTAATGCCGTTTGGCTTGCTCTCTCTCTCAGGGGTGGGGATCGATCTGTTCTTAATTTTTTCTCTTTGTAAAAACTTGATTGCTTTGTATGGATTGTAATAAAATTAATAAAAAAAAAAATATATATACTAAAGATAAAAAATATTATAGGAGGTTCTTTAGAAATGCAATAGGAAAAATATATTTTTTCACTTGTTGAATCTTCTTTGTTTTTACAAAGCAAAGACTAACCATGCTTGACCTTAAGATATGATTGAATAACTGCAGTTTCAGATTATACATATTGTGACACTAGAGGGTGTTGTCGCTCCTCAAACTTGATAGAGAAATACCCAAGACACCAGGTAAAAGCACCAAAAGGATCTTTTATTCCTTCTCTTCTAATTGTGGTGCCTTGAAGCACCTCCACCACTATACAAAGACAATGATAACAACACAATACACATAATAATTTTCCTTCTCTCCTCCCAGCAGCTCTGTCACACTATACCTCTCAACTCCGGATCTCCTGCTGGGTCTCCACTAGACCTTTATATAGTCCTTGACCCGGAAGTGCTTCTGTCCTTCCGACCGCGTGACTGGCTGGCACTTCCGGGTCTAATAAAGAACAGGCATTTTCTTCAGCCCGAAAGTTCTACGGGGCTTCTGTCCTCGTGATTACCTCGTACTTCCAAGCTATACTGAAAGAATATGTCCCCAGGTCCTTTGACAGCTCCTCCTGGTGGCACCCACAGAACCCAGCAGGGCTGTGTATCCGAACTCCATGTCCCATAGTGCCCTGCGGGAATCCGGGGTACCACTGCACTCCAGGGAAGCTGTCATCTAGTGTTTTGGGGGAAGCAGTGTCAGCAAGTAGCTGCCTTCCCCCATCTTTCTATTCCAGGAGCGTCCCGGCCGGGTTGAGCTGCCAGTCGTTCATCACACTATTTATCAGTAATAATATTTCATGTAACATATTTCATTCCCTACAAGTATAAGGAGTGAGCAAGTCAAAACCGTAAACAACTATTGAATACGCTACCCCATCCATATTTGGACCAAGATAAGTTAGCAATGTAGACATTTGTCCTCACTTCCAGAAAAGAAGATTACAAAGTTAGCTTGTGACACACTGCAATGGCCTTTTAAATATAGGTGCATTTTGTAAGAATAAAAGTGCTCATAAAACTCAAATAAAAATTCAGATGTGCAAACATTTTTTTTTTTTTTCTTTTCACAGGAATAAAAAAATAAATAAAAAAGAGGAATTTTGCTCCTCCCATGTATGTGGTGGCTGTAAAAATCAGAAAGAGTTTAAAATTTTTAACAACTATCCTCCTTTGAGCAATAAAAATATTTACCACAAATGCATTATATTCAAAAGAATTATGTAAATTTGGAATTACAGGTTGTGTCCCAGCCACATTAAAGTAGAAAATCACTAAACATACTTGGGCAAAACCCCAGTGGGCACTTTCCCATAGCAGCATAACAATTCAAGACATCTTCTGCAGTTACATTTTTAGTTTGTCATGTGCACAGTGCTTCAGACTTCATTAGTGTGATTAATTCTTTAGACTTTTTTCTTTATCATCTAAGGGAATTGCCGGCATAAAAATAAATAATTACATACAACCCTACATTTTCCTTTAAAAAAACAGCTGTACTGTATTTTGCTAGAAATCCATTTTTATATAACAAATTCTGTTAATGGTATTGGCCATTTTAACATTCTGCAGTTAGTTTAGGATTTGGAAAAAGAATCAGCAAAGGCATTTGGTTTGAGAGGTCAATAGAACTGAAAATAATGGAAACAAGTGGAAGCAGCATTACTTTAAATGTAAATTGACGAAAAGGGGTAAAAGGCAGGACAGGGCTTGATAAATTAACAATGTGTTGGGGCGCGATGCATCTCTGTGTACGCATAATTATTGTGCTGTGTTACGAAATATTACAAAGTGAGCAATGTACATGTTTTAAAGGACACTAACTCCAAAATAATGCAAAATTATTAAAATAATCGATATAAATGTTTTGAAAGTGCTTGACAATAAATCCTGAAAGCAAGCTGAATATATAAAATGTAGCATAATCGGTATGAAAAATAATATTTTTAACGTAAAATTTTGAGTAGCTCGTGTTATTGCATTTCTGGAGTTTCATACCTTTGCATTTCGCCCAAGAGAGGCTCTTGAGCACATTTTCCAAGCCAGTAACATGAGCCCAGTCAAGCTACCGGATTTGGTTACACCTGTAAATCCCGCTGTCTTTCAGTTTGCCGTTTACCAGGGATCTAAGATGCACGGGGGGGGAGGGTGTGGGTTATTTAAACTCCACCTCTTTCATACACTGATTGGGCATTTGTAAAAATAAGGGCGCGGCCTCGTATCTGTCGACCAATCGTAAAATTCCACCGTCCCACTCCCCCCATAGTAAAGGCTTTGATACCTTTCCAGGCTTGGTTGAGCGCCATGGTTCTTCAACAATGAAAAGGTGCCTGTACCACGTTGTGCCATAAAAAAGGGTCGTTGGCTTGACTACGGTCTCATTTCTCGGGAGTCGTTGAAAAGTGTTACCGGTGCCCACATAAAAGGACACTTGGGAGCTACCACCTCGAATACAGACTGCATGCCAGCATTCGTGTGTGCATTTTTATGGGCGGTTGTAATTGACTGAAGTATTGACGCCCCCTGTGGTGCGCTTTTGGTGTATCTTACAGCGTTGTTATCCTGGCTATGTTCATATGACAACAGTGTAGAATGGGACTGGATATTTAAAACGGACCAGCCGCTGCAAGCCGGACGAAAGGGATGTGGAGAAAGTAACGTGAAACGCAGGTAAATACTCGCGCGGAAAGGTGTGCAGAGCGAGTCGGATTAGTCGCGTTGAGTTGTACCAACGTCCGATTTTTGGTCAAAAACACTGAACCGTGAGATCTGTTTTACTGGAGCGCGCGCGTGTATATATATTTACATCTAAAAACGTATGTTGATGTGATAGACCTTTGTGACAGAGTGGTCAAACAAACGCCCACCCGTCGCTGTTTTTGTTAGATGAATTTGTTTCTTTTATGTTTGCATCCATAGAACTTTGAATAGCTGAAAATACTGTATGTGCCTGCATATACCAAAATAATGTCTTGCATTCAGTTTGCAGGAGTTGATAGCTAAAACGAAATGATGTCGTTTATGGATGTCATTATGTTTTTTTTTATCTGCATGACCTGTATTTGAAAGTTTTTCATTTTCGTGGGGTTCCAGTCTTTGAAGTTAAACATAATTTTTTCACTTTACTGTATTAAGATTTGTGGGCTTTATTGCCAACTCGTCATCATGGTTAATTGGAACTTTTTAAACGTGGATTACATTAAACAGATATTTGCTACAAGGTATTAGTTGTGTTTAATGCTTTATGGTTATTTTATAGAATACCTCTCCTAAGGAACACATTTGTCAAGGAAAATGTATGGCTTTGTTAAGAAATGGGTAGCATAAATGTGTTTCACGCAAGGACGCGTGTCTCTCCCAGGCTAGTGAGGATGCTCAGCACAAAGGTAACGTTGACAGGTCCAAGAACTGTTGAGAAGATACGTCGTGAAGGAAATTAGCCACAGGCAATGAGTATCGTAAAGAAAGTGTACGGGTACAGTACATAATTTGTCTGTCTGTACGTTTGTCCGTGCCTGCGCACCCAATGTCTGTATTTTTGTCTCTATACTATTCTTAATGTGGTTATGACTTACTGTATCTTTTGAATATGCCGTTGAATCGTTTGCATTTTCGTGTTAATCGCATCCTCCCACCTCCGAGCAACAAATCTAAGTCAATTAGTAGAATGAATCAATTAAATCCTTTATCTTATTTTCCCTCCACACACCCTTTTTTTGTTAAACCTTATTTAATGAATGATGAGAAATGATCAATACATTACTATATTCTGTTAATGTTTGTCGAGGCAGACGCCCGCATGGGGTAACACCTTGCCACAGCAGATCTGTAATATGTTGTTTGTTGTCCGTCACTGTGATTTTAGGTAAAATCATTATCGTTTATTATCAACAATAACAAGAAATACATAATAAATTAAGATAGCTAGTTCATGTTAACGTAACGTCAAATCGTACATGGGGATTCTTGGTTTGTCACGGTTCTGTCTAAAAGTAACCGTGCGCCTCCGCGGTGTCAAGCTGAGTTCCAATTTGTTATTCCAATCTTTGATTTCATTCAGGTTCATTATGCTTTAGTATTGTACTTAGTCTTGCATAATGCAGTTTTTAAACATTTTTATTGTAGTAATTTCGGCCCTCTAAATAACGTGCAGAGAAACCTGTTGGAAATATGAGGTCCTATCCGAGAGGGAACAAAAACGACCATATGAAACCGAACAGAAGAAAAACTGTTATCAGATGCTTCAATTATTTTTCTTGGGGCACTGATCTAGCGTCATGCAAATGGAGATGTACATAAAAATAGATTTATTTTTGTTTTTTGAGCTACAGGACTCATTTACAGGCAGATTCTTGGTCTTTTCGTGTGCAGAGTGGTAAGGGTTTTGTGTTGGATTTACTGTAGATTCATTTACATTCTAGCCACTTTGAGGTACTGTACATTTATACCTATTCCATTTACATTTACTTATTTGGCCGATGCCTTTATCCAAGTCAACTTACAGCATTTATGATACAATTAGTTACATTTGTTTTCCAATTGGAGCACAGGCAGTTCAAGTGACTTGTTGCCATGGTCACACAGTGTCAGTAGTGGGATTTGAACCCAGAACCTCAGGGTCTGAAATCCAGAGCTTTAACTACTACACCACACTGCCTGCATTCCATTGTGTACAAACCTGTATATTTCCGTAATAATGCTATTCGATTCATACTGGTTTGTTAAATACAGTACTTAGTGAAGCTTAGAAATGTTGCAATACGTTTCATTTGTTTTTTTGCAGAAATCTGCTATGTTCTGAAGATGCAAATCTGTGTAAAAGAAAACATGATTACATAACTTTTTCTCATATAATTTTTTTTCTTGTGTTCTTCTCCTTGCCCTAATTAGGACTCTCTATATGTCTGTATTTCCTGCACCTTGGCAATTACATAGCAATTCCCCACTCCTTTAAAGGCGGAGAACCACAATTTTCAAATACGTAATCATTAGCTGGTATAATACTGGTGGATGCAATCTAGCAGTTAACAGGATCGCTTGAGTGTCATATTGCATGTATCATAGTGAATGACTTTCAACTACTGGGGAAATGGAAACTCTGACAGTCTGTTATTTTCAAACAGTTCCTATGAGTATCTGAATATATAATTTTTCATCCTTTCATATATTGCATATTTAGTCAAGCTAATGATATACTATAATTATGCATAGGCTTCAGAGTTAATCTCTGACCAGATTGGTCTGATAAATAAGTATTAATAAAGGGATTAATAAAGTGTACCAAATACTAACAAAAAAACTTTTACCTACCCAAATTTTAGAATAAGAAAGATAATTCTGATGGAAGCAAGTCTGAACATCACCATATTGATAATAAAGCACTCCTGCACTTTTATGGGATAAAATCTTGTGAAAAGACAATGAAAATGCCACAGTTTGGTTAAATGGGGAATTTAATGCTCGGGGCAGTTGGCAGTACTGCTTTATGTAAAGCAATCCATCCAACTAAAGTACATTGGCATGCTGTTAATCCATGTACATTCAGACATATCTATGCAGCAGTTGGAACACTATAGCAATGATGATAATGCCACCTGATGATTTTGGGATAGCCCTGCCAAAATGACCAAGATCAAATGCTTTGCATCGTGCTAAATCTGGCAAGGTGGCAACCAACAAGATCATTAAGAAATAACACAAATATATTGTTGTATTCGGTTCTGTTTTGATTCTTCTAATTTGGAAATCCCTTTCACAGTTTGTCGTAGGCAGGTCGAGAAAGTTTGAACCCCACCAAATGTTTCAGAAGTACATATTAAGTCAGTTTTATGTATGATTTCAAAGGTTTTCCACATGACTTATTTTGAATGTTGTTAGAAGAATATCGGAATGAAATTAGCTTGTCAGGTAAGCCCTTGCACAGGCACAGCCCATCAGCCCACTTTTATATATTACTGATGTCATTGCAATCAAGATTAAATAAGTGTGCTCATCGTTTTAGTGAGGCATGAATTAATGAATGTGTCTTTTTTTTCTTCTATATCCCATATGGATGTTGCGTCAAACAGGGCAATTTTGGTGAAGTTGCATTGTTTTCTGTTGAACAACCTTCTGGAGCCACTATGTAAGCATCTGTTGTTAATTCAGGACTGCTCGAGATAAGGTACTTGCTGAGTGTGAGGTAGTCTTGTGCTCAACCACCTCTGTGGGTTGCTGCTCTTATTGGTAGTCTTTCATAGCTGCTTATACTGTCACTATATCCAGCACACTTTGAAGTTTATGATTGCTACTGTAGTTTATTCTAAAAGATTTCAAGTTCTCACTAACGCATCTATCAAGCCTACCGTTGACCTAGTTTTCTTGAGCAGTACTTAGTGTGATATTTCGTTCTGCTGTCCTGTTAAAAATCATTGCAGACAGAGTACATACAGTTTGAGTCCAGTTTTCTTCTGGATTTTGTAGTTAACAGAACTGCTGACTCCTACATTTCAGTATACCATTGTTGTACTTTGTACATTTCCATTATTTTTAACGATGTATTGACTTATTTATTTGTTCTGTAGCAGATGGATGCCCTCACCATACCATTGCTGTACCTGGCCAACATTTTGCTACTCTTCTCATTCAGATCCTTTGTTGGACTCATGATTAATATACAATTTTTTTCTAAAGTCACTCCATTTGAATAGATCTTGAGTAAATTTATGTTAGTTTTAATGGTATATCGACTCATATATATAGTACAACGATGAGTGTCTCTTGACAGTATTGCACACAATATGTGTAAGTAGTGAGTTAGCTGGACATTTATTTTTTAAATATGTTGCATCATGTGTTGACCACCTTAAAAGATTTTGCAAAGAAAATATGTTACTTAGCAATTATTCAGTCATAGTGCTACATTATTTGTGTTTTGTTTAATTCTCATTGGGAAGGGAGTGTGAACAGCTGTTTAGATGGCAGCAAGATGTTTGAATGTATCTGAATTTAAAAGAGTCTGGCATCTATTTGTAAATTGATTCTGATGCAGTATAAATAAGTGTACACTGTCCCTGTTTGTTATGCCGTTCAGGGCTTGAATTTCATGCATGACAAAATGGGAGCTTCCCCCAAGTGTATAAAGTAATTGGAATGGGGTGGATTTTAGCATATGATTTATAAAGAATGATATGATTATCATGGACTACACAATTTAACACGTACACATACCAAATATTTATTGACATTTTCTCTGAAGTATAGTATATGAAAACTAAATATTGCTTAAAATCAACACTAAAAGTACAATTTCAAACATTATACTAGCATTGTTGCTTGAATAACTGAACACCATTCAAAATGTTTTAATTTACACAAACTCATTTATAAAAATATACTGCTCATACCAGATTTGGTGGAAAAATCAATTTATCAGGTTTGTAACATTTGCTGTTTGGAGATTTAGGTTTGCATCAGTATATGAAGAGTACATTAGCTGGTTAATAACACTTATAAAGAGTAATTTTTAATGAGCAAGTGAAATTATTTTAAAATTTAAATGTTACACAACTGATGTTTTTATTTTCCAAAGCTTTCCCTCCTTTTTTTTTTAAAAAAAAAAAAAAAGTCCTAACTTTAAGACTGCCTTTGCGAATTCAAACTTTGTCAATTTAAGATTTTTATTTCAGAATTACTATAAAACGTTGTGAACAGACTTTGATTTATGGTGGTTTATTAATGTAGAATTTGAACTGGACTGACAGTAAGTGCAAAATTTAGTTCTAACTTTCTACAACTTTGTATTTGCACTAAAAACATTTTATTTTAGACTGACATGTAGTTGAGTGCATGAGAGATTGATGGCTTATCTATGTTTGAATCCTTACTTGCGGAAGGAATAGGCAGGAATAGGCATTGACTCCAGCGACCATGGTCAAAGAATGGATGGTTGCATGAACAACTGTAACTGTGTTCATAGCAATTTAAGGATGAATATGAGGATTCTGTTTCTCCATCATGACCATGTATGGCATGGTAGTAAATAGCAAATAATCTCAACACTTCCTCAACTCTGTCAACTTACTGTATAGCTGATTAGTTAGATTGTCACGCTCTCAAAGGATGCATGCATCACCTATTTTTATTTATAAAACTGGCAATAATTAAAGCTTTTTCCCCCTTCTTTAATAAGTAAACCATGCAGGAGTTCTAAGTAATAGGCAGGATACATGCACTTCCACACTGAAATTTAAGCCCTGGCATAGTTTTTTAGCAACATTCATCAATTTTACAAAGCAACACATTATCATTCTTGTATATTATAGATGTAGTGTATTACAGAGCAGAAAAATTGTCTTTAGTAGTTTGGCTTTCTTTACGTTTATACATTATTTCAAATTAAATGGAATCTATGATCTTTTCATAAATCCAATACATAATTAAAATGAGTTTTATGTACAGTGGGAACGGAAAGTATTCAGACCCTCTTCAATTTTTCACTCTTTGTTATATTGCAGCCATTTGCTAAAATCATTTAAATTAATTTTTTCCCTCATTAATGTACACACAGCACCCCATATTGACACACAAAAAAAAGAATTTTTGAAATTGTTGCAGATTTATTAAAAAAGAAAAACTGAAATATCACATGGTCCTAAGTATTCAGACCCTTTGCTCAGTATTTAGTAGAAGCACCCTTTTGAGCTAATACAGCCATGAGTCTTCTTGGGAAAGATGCAACAAGTTTTTCACACCTGGATTTGGGGATCCTCTGCTATTCCTCCTTGCAGATCCTCTCCAGTTCTGTCAGGTTGGATGGTAAACATTGGTGGACAGCCATTTTTAGGTCTCTCCAGAGATGCTCAATTGGGTTTAAGTCAGGGCTCTGGCTGGGCCATTCAAGTACAGTCACAGAGTTGTTGTGAAGCCACTCATTCATTATTTTAGCTGTGTGCTTAGGGTCATTGTCTTGTTGGAAGGTAAACCTTCGGCCCATTCTGAGGTCCTTAGCACTCTGGAGAAGGTTTTTGTCCAGGATATCCCTGTACTTGGCCACATTCATCTTTCCCTCGATTGCAACCAGTCGTCCTGTCCCTGCAGCTGAAAAACACCCCCACA
>JANRMT010050114.1:0-11171 GCA_026402145.1 Polypterus bichir lapradei | reverse complement strand
CATACATACATACATACATACATACATATATATATATATATATATATATACACACACACACACACACACACACACACACATATATACACATATATACATACACATATATATATACATACATATACACATACATACATACATATATATATATATATACACACATACACATACATATACATACATACATATACATATATATATACATATATACATATATACACACATACATACACATACATATAACATATACATATAAATATATATACATAATACACACACACACATATATATGTAGATTTGTATATATATATGTGTATATACAGTATATGTAGATATGTATATGTGTATATATGTATATATATCTACATATATATATATTAGGGGTGGGACTCGATTAAAAAAATTAATCCAATTAATTAGAGGCTTTGTAATAATTAATCTTGATTAATCGTATGTAATCGCACACGTAAATTTGCCCCAAATCGCAAATGTGTTTTTTTAATTTAAAAGGGTTTTAGTGGGCGACAGAATCAAATAATAGACATGGACATAAATATTGTAAACTCAAGCTCTTTTAATTTCTGAAAAAAAAAATGCTTTTAAACTGCATTTGAATTCAAAACAGAAACAAAAATATCATCCCTGGTTAAAATTGGGCAGACTTAAAAATAAAGTGGTAGTTTAAGTACTTTTAAGTACATTTTCAGAATGGTATTGTCTTTAAATAATAATAACCAAAATTTCAACATAAAGTGCAGTTTTTCTTCTTAAAAAAATAAGTCAGAAACATAAAAGGTAATTTGACCAACTTAATTTTTAAACTCTGAGTAACCTTAGCCAAAATTATTTTGTACATTAGGCTAAAACAGTGTGATCATTGAACATTTTGTAATTAGATGTAATTAGAATTACTAACAGTCACGGAAGTCCAATGATCCCCAGTAAGAGCCACAAAGTCTGCTTTCTGTAATGCATCTAATTTTGCTTGCTTTTCAGTGTGCACAAAACCATGCTTTTATCAAGGCTTCGCTCAGGTAGTTTTTTGAAATGAAATTTTCCTCCGATCAGTCGTAGGAACGCGCTTCATTCCGACTCTAACATTTTTGTAGCTGTGATGTGTGCATCAGTGTAATCGATGTACCAGGAAATCATGCATTGACAAAAGTTCCCCTTTGCTTGGAATTGAAAGTGTGATTAAATGCGTTATCTTTTGTTATGGAGTACATGCATCGAAGCTTCTCAGCTGTGCTTGTGCTAAGAAAAGGAAAGATTTTAAAAATAACGTAACATGATTCTGCGTTAACCGCATATTTTTTCATACGTCTCAAACCAAGGAGATGCGAGGTTAAAATGAACCGAGAAGCGCGCGTACATACTCAGTACATCCCCTCTCGGGAATCGAACCTCGGATGTAGGCGATAGAGGCGAAGCCTCTACAATTGCGCCACGGTGTGTAGCTTATCTATTTGAGAGTATGTAGATCGGGGTATATATATATATATATATTATATATATATATTCGCAGCGGAGACGTAGTGTGTTAAAGAAGCTATGAAAAAGAAAAGGGAACATTTTAAAAATAACGTAACATGATTGTCAATATACAGTAATTGTTTTGTGAGTGTTATTGAGTGTTGCTGTCATCAAGGATTCGATTATCATTATTTGTTTCAATCAGGGTTGTATTTGTACGATGTGTTGTGCAAAGATAAGAGGTTTCATTTATCGATTCGTTTCTTACTGCATCAATAAACAGCTCGTCTTCCTCTTTATCTGAGATGTGTCACACTGCATGCACGGGTTTTTTTTTTACACTGTCTTCCTTTAGCGGGACATTCACTTTTTGCACCGTGTGCTTTGTTTCTGCAGTAGCTGCACTTATGAATATGCTTGTATGTATCAGACGCTTCATATTTTTTTGCTGCCTTCTCAATTGTGTAATTCTGTTTTTGTTCAGCGCTCTTTGGAACTGTTGCTTTTTGTCTGTGCACTGCGTCAGTTCACGTGAGCCGCTTGGTGTTCTTGCATCAAAGGTTCCCAGGTGTGCTGGTGGCATCTCGTGTTATGTCCATGGCTGTATGTAATGTCACCTAAGACCCGGCACTTAAAAGTTTCTCTCGCAGTTTCGCTGAGTTTGTGCCAAACACCACCCTGACCATCTCATCTTCCTCTGCATAAGCACAGTACTTCACCCGTGAATATTTAGTGGCAGTGTTTCTATTGGATTGCCGCTGACGGACAGCCTTATATGGGCAGGCACTAAATTACAAACGCCAGCGGCAGCCTATCTATGAACTTAATTTAAAGTTTAGGTTTACACCGTGCTTTGTTTCCGTAGTAGCACCACTCATGAATATGGTAGTATATGTCACTCGCTCGCTTCTTATTGTTTCGCTGCCTTCTCAATTATATAATGCATGTTTTCTTCAGCGGTTTTTGGAGCGCTTCCTGGTTTTCTATGTACTGCGTGATTACGTGGGAGGCGTGATAATGTCACACGAAACTCCGCCCCCACGGCTTTCGCGCTCATCTCCATTACAGTAAATGGAGAAAAACAGCTTCCAGTTATGACCATTACGCGTAGAATTTCGAAATGAAACCTGCCCAACTTCTGTAAGTGAGCTGTAAGGAATAAGCCTGCCAAATTTCAGCCTTCTACCTACACGGGAAGTTGGAGAATTAGTGATGAATCAGTCAGTTAGTCAGTCAGTCAGTCAGTGAGGGCTTTGCCTTTTATTAGTATAGATAAAATCAAGAAATAAGAAGGCTATGAGGGCTCTAGGATGATAGCTTATAAAGTATAAGAGTGCTTCAATCCATGCATTTGTGATACTAAATAAATTCAAAAGATGTATTTGGCGGTTATACAAAAATTCTAAAGTTACATATGTACACTAATCAAAGCGTAAATTAAGCTCGCAATATGAAAATAAAAAGTTGTCAAAAGAAAGAACAATTATTTTAAAAAGGAGAATACACATTCCTTTGCAATGCCTTTGGGTCAGCTATACAAATAATTTACGAACACTAAATGTGCCATGTATTGCTTTAGGACGATAACCGCCAAGGCTATACCAAGTGGTGTCTGAATCCTTTTGTTCTAACCAATAGCTTGCTAGCTCAACATCCAAAGCTACCCAACTGCTCTACCCCCAAAACCAATTGAAAACCTAATATAACTAGAGTGAAGGCTTTGCCAATGGATATAAAACTTTTGTAGTATTTACTAGTACATCTCAGCAGAAAACATTTCAATCAGGGGGCACATAAAAGCTGAAGTAAAAAACCTGTATTTGTAGAAATAGTTTATAAAAAACCTATATTTGTAGAAATACTTTACAAATGCATAACCACACTCTCATATACATTAACTGTGCATATGTAAACATTTGTAAACAGTAAATGGGTGGCTTATTTCACAACATGGAAAAGGACCTCAAGTGATGCCATGGTACAAGTGGATTACTGAAGTTGTGCTCCCACTCAGCATAAAACCCCTTTACTGTCCACCTACTATATAATCCTTCTATATAAACACGGTCAGGATTGTCCTTCCATCGTGTGAGTGCTACGCAGGCGCGGAGTTTCACACACGCCCCGTCCATTTTGCAATGCACGATGGGATTTGTAGTGTCTTTTTTCCAGGTAAAAGATGATTTTCTACTCCAGACTGTGCGAGTAGCATGGAGTTTCACTCACGCCCCGTCCATTTTGCAATGCACGATGGGATTTGTAGTTTCGTTTTTCCAGGTAAAAGATGATTTTCTACTCCAGACTGTGCGATATCTTCTTCTTTCTTACTATATAAAAGCGGTCGGGATTGTCCTTCCGTCCCGTGAGTGGAAAGCGTAGCGGTATTCCGCTTATCGCAGACTTACTACTTGCAGCTTGCGGTACAAAGCGACATGATGTGAGCAGAGTTCTGGTGCTCTCATCGTTCCCTTGCTTTTGTGCGCGATGCGCTGGAAAAATAGACAAAATTATGTCTCTGAAAATAATTAATGTTGATGGATTACAAATGAATCACCGCGTAGTAAATATCAGCGGGGTTCAAAAGGGCGACCTCAATATAGAAAAAAAGTTGAAATTTCATCACAAAAATAACAGAAACTACGAGTATTAAAGTAATACCGCTCAAATGCAATATAACCAAATTAATGAGTTTGTATAAAATATCAAATTGATCTACATATTGAATTGCCTTAAGAAGTGGTCAACTTAAAAGTCGGTCGCCTTAAAAGGCGGGTCAGCCTAGTAAAACATTAAGGTCTGTGTGTGTGTGTCCAGTCCCTCAATGCAATCTGATTATTTGATCTGTCTTTGGTGACATGACTGAAAGAGGAAATGTGATGTCAGACATATAAGGAGGAGAAAAGGCACAAGAGGCATGCTGAAAGATTTAAAAATGTAAAATATAAAACTGGACAGGAGATGAGAAACACATCTCAAAAATAATGACAGATTCCAAGAAACAGGCTTTATGGGAACGTGACGGAGAGGGGGCGCTCGTCAAGAGAGGTTCCAACACATGTGGATACAGAGGAAAGCGGCTGAAGGTACACATAAGTGCAAGGGATAGCAAATATTTTTTAACTTATTCTGTTGACTGTGGCAGAGTGGTGGCTCTGAGGGTAGGGGTCTGTGCCAGCAATCGGAAGGTTGCCGGTTTGAATCCCATAAACGGCAGCAGTGACTCTACTCCATTGGGCACTTGAGCAAGGCCCTTAACCTGCAACTGCGTCGTCCTGGGTATGATGTTAAGCTGCATCCAGCCCTGCAAGCAGGTCCTCTAACTTGCAGGGAGAACTTGGGGGTTGGTGGCAGGATTGTCCAAGTGTCGTGATGAGGTGTCACCTGTTGCATGGCTGCACTCGGGGTCCCAATCTGGGTGGTTCATCATGTGTTGGGTGTGGCAACCCAACACTGTATCAGCGCATGCTCACAACCTCTTCCTCTCTCTCCTCTATTAATATCTAGTTTAATCTCAAAAAGCAAAAGGATACTTTTGAATTAGCTGAAAAAAAATTACTAAATGAAGTAAAAACATATTTTTGTTATTATAAAAATTACAGCCATACATACTTCATGGAATATCTAAGTAAACAGCAAGTAGGAACATAGACTAATTATAACACTGTCCACATCACCAATTTCATGTCAGTTTTGTGAGTTCTCCTCTTCCAATGTCAAACTATTGATGGCTGCGTACTTTGTATTTCAAGTTGTGTGAAAAACAATTCATGTCAGGTAATTCTATACAAGTTTTCTGCATAACAAAAATAAATGGTGTGCTAAAAGCTTTCAGATATTTCTAATTTGTTCATCATCACAGCAAATCAAGTGACAACAAGCAAGACATTTTTTCTTTAATTATTTTCTAGTTGTGTGCTATAGAAAGACAGCAACACGTTTGTCCAGCAATGATCAAGTAATGTCATTAATAGTAGCTGGAAAAGATTTGTCATAGTGAAAAAAGGGTATGAAAATGCATCAAGTGTGAGCTGGAGATAATAAGCAGAAATTAACACCTGGGTACCAGTATTCAGAGGCACTGCTTGTGCTGATAATAGTGGGTCTTTCATGTCCAAAAAAATAAAAAATAAAAAAAAGTTTCCCGAGTTACAACATAGGCATTTGCAGTGCAGCAACTTAGGAAAAGTTAAAGAAAAAAACGAGAATGACACATACACTGATTAAATAATTAAAGATTTCAAAACACAACACCAAAGTGGCGTTAAAGTTAAACAAGTTAATATAAAAGTCAATAAAGCTTAGTAGATAGGCAGAGCAGTGTAATAAAGTAGCTGCTTTGACTGTGCACTGTACCATCTGAGGTACATTCGTATATAAGAATACAGCTTCAAGAGTTATCAGCTTATAGCTGGTTTTACATGGTGCAAGTTGTGGGGACCCGATTCTGTTTGTTTAATCTCCACTTGAACCACTGAGTGTATGATGCTCTAGCTACACATTTTACAGATTTTGTGAGCGGCATATATCTTAACTGGCTAGATTATCACATACTAATATAATGTACATTAAATATTCAACAGATTTAGTGTGTCATGTACAATGAAAATGATTCTTAAAATAAAAACAATGAAAAGTAAGATCCACCTAAACTTGACAATTCAGGCAAATAAATAAGTAATAAATATATGAACATAACAATTGAAAACTCAAGTACTGCAATATTCATATGTGTACATATTTATCCTTAGCAGTATGTAAACTATCATTGCCTGGAAATGTCCTGTTGTGAAATTTAGATATAATGTGACACTAACAACAATCACTTCCTTGAAGGAACACCATTTTTTCCTTTAAGTTATTTCTTAAATATAAGTCAATTCAAGTGGTTAACGAAACATGTTCTATAATTATATGGGTTTCTCAATGCTCTCACTCTGTCACAGAAGACATTTCAAAAATTATTGCAACTCCTCACCCTTACTCTAAATGTGCTAAAAAAATGTTTTGCAGACCAGAGTCAGAGAAGATCAACATATTCAGGCTTGCTCTCTTTTCAAAAATTGAATTGAAACACACTGATTGGTGGAAAAGTTGAACGTGCTAGGAGAAAACTATTAACACCTCATCTGAAGTATGGGATGACTGCACATGTGGTGTGACTTCAAAATGTGAAAATACAAGTGACTTAAAATGACATCCTTTTCATATATGCCAGACAGTGATCTTTTCTTAATCTCTAACTGCTGTTCCACAGGGAAAATTTAAGAGATTTTCATCCCACTCTCCCGATGCTCACACAGAAAGGGCTGTGAATTAGGTTGAACAACCTTTCCTAATACAGTACTTGCACTTCTTGGATTGAAAAAAATATATCACTTTGCCTCTATAAGCTGGCTTTTCTCCGATTATTAAGCCTCAAACATATACTGGCATATGCCAATCATGAAATCTTTTTTAACAATGCTGTGACAACTGGAATACCTTCTGAAAAACTGAGGCAATGCAACAAGATGTTCGCGAGAAATGATGGAGACTATAAAACGCTTTATCAGACTTGAAAATAAAGGTCTTTTCCAATCTATCATGAGGCTACTTTTCGAATTTTGACTTTATTGAGTGAAGCGTGCACACAGTAGGACAGTAATATGCATGGTGCCTTCTTTGTGTAAAATGGCCCAGTAGTGACCTATAGGTTTTGGTGGTCCTTAGAAAAAACAACAGATTAGTATATATCCAAGATAAAAATCTAATTTCACAGACCAAACCATTAAAAAACAAAGCAAAAAATAAACATCTAAAGGTGCATTGTTAAAGAGCACAACAAAAAAGAACACTATGGACAAAACCAAATAACCAATGGCAAATGTACAAGTCTGTTACTTTATCTCATTGTGACTTATTTTGGATCCACCAACATGAATACCAAATGTAGTGAAATTCTATCATCTCTTCACATATATGGCAAATATTCACCTCACAAGAAAAAACTAAATATATTTGACAACCATGAACACAGGTTTTAATTTTTACACTGTAGCACTGTAAACATATATATTGTGGAAAAAAAGACTGACAAGTACAAGTCAATATCAGAAGGGTGCCTTTTTTAACATTTTATATACTCTCTCCTTCGCTTCTATAATCTTCCATCTCATTTAAAATTCTACTCAATTGCCATTGTTACTTTATTAGAAGGGAACAACTGTTCTGTATATAAATTTGCCGATATTCTTCAAGTACTTTTTTATGTAATATAGTGTCCTTTTAAGGGTTGTTTAAAAATTCTTCAAGAAATAAAGCTTGTGTACTGTGTATAGATTATTTTAATTTGTGTTAGGCTGCCACAGAGATGCATTAGTTAATGCTACTGCTTCACTCCAGGACAGTGGGTTCAAACCTGGGGCTGTTTGCCATTCATTTGGAGCTTGCACATACTTATTGTGGCTGTACGATTTTCTTCTCAGGGTACTCTGGCATCCTAAACACATTCCAAAGCAGCTTTACTTTCACTGGCAACTCTAATTTAACTGACTTACTACAGACTCACGTTTGTCTACAGGACTTGTTTCAGTAAAAATTATGTTTCCATCGGATGCTAGTGGTTAATAAAAATGGATGGTCGTGTCGACAAGAACACATTAAAATCAATATAAATAATAAAACGCCTGAAATCCGATTATTTTGCTCACAGTAATCTCTTTCACATTACGCATATCAAAGAAAACCTGTAATGTAACTTAAACCTGACATTGCCAAATGCCCTTTATAAATGTAAGGGCAATACACATTTCAGTTTCATGCCAAATGCAATAAAAAGATTAGAATAAATTAGTGAACAAAAAACAAAACTGGGCAAAATGCAATCATTTCGAAAAAAATAGAATAAAATAATATACATAAAATGTTTTTGGGGAGACAACAATTAATAACATGATGCAACGTTAAGACGAAATCCCATAGCCAGGCAGAATTGGCAGCAAGAATGATGAAACCATCACGCCAAGGCGGTGGAGACTGAGAACGGCAGAGAAAACGAGAGCAAACATTTCGACATAATAGACGATGCAAGTGAGAAATTAAAGATTATTGACTATACTTCGTAATAAATCACAACCTGCTAAACCACATTAAAATAAATACTTCTGAAATATCAAACACATACAAAGTCTCAGTCAACGGCCTCCTTTAGGTAACGAACTATTAATTGCATTAAAGTTTTAATAAACTGATCAAAACTGGGTACATCAAAATATCAGAAACTGGTTAAGAATAAAAACACTGGAGAATTCAAACATTCGACATTACAGAAGGGTCGTCTGTCTCCCCTTTCTTGTTAAATTGTTAACCACGTCACTCGATTATTTAAGATTTTGTATTATTTGAACGTTTCCTTTTTCAAATGAAAGCAATCCAAAAGTCGTATCAATGAACACGGCAAGAAAACACGTTAACTTCCCAATTATCAAATATATATTTAACTCGATTTCTCTCTTTCTCCCGTTTTTGTTCTGTCATAAAAGAAGTCACAAGGACTCTCGAATGTTCCTCAACACGCACTGTACTCTACACGTAATTGATGCGGTCTCAAAAGACTAACAAGTGCTAAATAATACACTTTTCAATACTCACCTGCAGCTGATGTCAAGTTATAATGCACCAAAGAAGTAAAGCATAACCTTTACTAAAATAACTGGAATAAAAGAAATGCCTAACCCGTATTGCGCTGGATGAAAGCGGAAGCGTTTGTAATCTCGCGAGCTTTACTAACGGGATGTCGGCGCTTCGAAAAAGCGGAGGCACCTGGAATTTGTAGTCAAAGTCTAGTACACGGACTAGTAAACTGCTGAGTACGTATTGCTTGGGTAGTCAACGTAAAAACTAATAGTATCGCTAAAATCCGTGCGTATATTTTCTGTTTCTTGCCCAACTTGTTACTTCAACGTCTTTCGTCATTATCCTTGTGTGTCTGAAGCTCTTTGACCACGTTCCTGTAAAGCCTGCCTCTCAGACTCTGTCACTTCGAGGCGCCTTGGCCACCTGTTCACTTTAATACCCTACCTTCTCTCAGCGTGCCTATTATGCTTCCTCGCATCCTCGTGTGTATCACACTTGCATTTTCTCTTTTGGTTGTGTCACCAATACCAAACTGAGCTATCTTTATGCTCAGAAGAACCTGACACACTCACAAGACTTTATTCACAGATTGTAGCGTTTTATTGCATAGTAACACGATCAGCCAAAAGATTAAAACCACCTGCCTTATACTGTGTGCCACCAACACAGTTCTGACTCATCAAGGCATGGACTCCACAAGACTTCCAAAAGTTCCCTGTGGTATCTTGCACCAACTCGCAGTTAGGAGATCCGGGTTCGCTTCCCGGGTCCTCCCTGCGTGGAGTTTGCATGTTCTCCCCATGTCTGCGTGGGTTTCCTCCGGGTGCTCCGGTTTCCTCCCACAGTCCAAAGACATGCAGGTTAGGTGGATTGGCAATTCTAAATTGGCCCTAGTGTGTGCTTGGTGTGTGTGTGTGTCCTGCGGTGGTTTGGCACCCTGCCCAGGATTAGTTCCTGCCTTGTGCCCTGTGTTGGCTGGGATTGGCTCCAGCAGACCCCCGTGACCCTGTGTTCAGATTCAGCGGGTTGGATAATGGATGGATGGATCTTGCACCAAGACATTAGCAGGAGGTCATTTACGTCTTGCAAGTTTTGAAGTGGGGCCTCCTTGGATCAAACTTGTTTTTCCAAAACATCCCGCAGATACTGTATCAGATTCAGATGTAGGAAATTTGGAGGCCAACTCAACACCTTAATCTGTTTTGTCATGTTCCTCAAAACATTACTCAACAATATTTTCAGTGTGGTAGGGTACATTAACATGCTGAAAGAGACCACTGCCATCAAGGAATACTATTGCCATGAAGTTGTGTGCATGGTCTGCAGCAATATAAGTTGTACGTATCAAAGTAACTTCCATATGAATGTTAAGACCCAAGGTTTCTCAGCAGACTGCCTCTGCCACCTTGTTTTCTTCCCATAGTGCATCTTGCTGCCATCTCTTCCACAGGTAAATGATGCATCAACATGATCTAAAAGAAAAAATGACTTATCAGACTATGTTGTCTTCTTCCATTGCTTCATAATCCAGTTCTGATGCACACAAGCTCATTGTAGGTGCTTTTGGCAGTGGGTAGGGGTCATCTTTTGCAGCTAATTCTGCTGCACTGTGTGTTCTGACACCTTTCTCACATGGCCAGCATTAAGTTTTCCAAAAATTTCTGCTACAGTAGCTCTTCTGTGGGATTGCACCAGATGGGCTAGCCTTTGATCCCAACGCATAAAAATGAGTTTTGGGTTCCCATGACCCTATTGCTGGTTTACCAATTGTCCTTAATTGGACGACATTTGGTAGATGTTAACCACTGCATACCAGGAGCACATCACAAGCTCTGCTGTTTTGAAGATGCTCTGATCCAGTCATATAGCCATCACAATTTGTCCTTTGTCAAAGTCACTCAGATCTTTACACTTGCCCATTTTTCCTGCTCTCAACACATCACCCTTGAAAGGTGCCTTTGTAATGAGATAATCAATGTTATTCACTTTACCTATCAGTGGTTTTAATGTTGTGGCTGATTAGTGTAACATTTATATATACAGTGGTGTGAAAAACTATTTGCCCCCTTCCTGATTTCTTATTC